>JAQQZR010000037.1:15133243-15153862 GCA_030068235.1 Notoglanidium macrostoma | reverse complement strand
TGCAGCTCTGTCTCCACGGCGTTGCTGTGACACCATGTACACTCTCTCTCTCTCTCTCTCTCTCTCTCTCTCTCTCTCTCCAGGTTTGAAAACTCTATTTTAGGAGTGGGGTGAAGATGCATTAGGCCATTTGGTGCCAGATGGGAAATTGATCATTAGTGAATGGGCATCAGGAGAAGCCAAAGCTGCTTTTCGCACATCTAGGCCAGAAAATCCATCACCCTCAAGCCTCCTGCTTTGCCCTTGACAGCCTACACTTAGCATAGTGATTCATCAGATCTCTCTGTGGTGTGGGACAAACACAGTCACAACATTTATGATGTGTTGTCTTGATGAGCTACCAATTAGGTGGTATAATCGATACATTACTGTGCTTCTTTGTGTGTGTGCTGCAGGTGCTCTTTAGTTCCTGATAAATAGCATTGTTCTTTTGTATTTTTGTTTTTTCTTGTCATTGTCCTATGTAAAAATGAGACCTATAGTGCTCCAGGTTTTTTAAACTAACCCCACAGGAAGTCCCCCCCACCCCTGAACATAAATGCAAGAAACCAAACTGGATTATCATCCAGTTCTATGCTCAATAACCATTATTCTGTTCTGTTTACCAGCTGCCATAAATGTTCAGTACACTGCCTCACATCTGGATTTTCATTGTCTGAGCTTGTTTTGTAACTTGAGCTGTGAAAATAAGAGCTCTGTTTTACATTTATGACCCCAGAGTGTAGTGGAAGAAGACTTTACTATTCATTATTAGGTCAATGACTAAATTTATATTTTAGCACAAGTCTGGCAGTTTTCATTTCCCAATCTCGCTGTCATGGTTTATTTTGAGCTACACTGTGAGGTTTGCCATCCACCTCTCCACATCCACATCTGACAGGCAGGGAATCTATTTGAATGGAGTAATCCTACACAAATGGGAAGGCACCAAGGCAATTAAATGATGCTTTTTGTTCAAATGAAAAGCAAATAACTTGTTGCACAATAAAATGCAATTGCATGAATACACATTTATTTTTTATGCTTTTAATCTGGAAAGTTGACATTAATATAGATATGCATACAGTCAATATAAAGCTGTCTCTTTCTTAAGAATTTTGAATCAGAAGGGTTAAAGTCCATTGTGGAGCTGCAGTTGGTACCGCGGGTGTCAATAAAAAAAAATCCCCTTATAAAACAGCACCATAAACTGATGTTTTGAAGGGATGTGTTAAACAAAACAGCCTAGTTTCTAGACTGTTTTCACTCGTAAGTTCACTTTTACTGAGTACATAATGCATGCTGCTTTCTATTCCACAGCTTTGTTGAATGAAGCGATGTGAAGTGAATAGACAGTCACTAGTCAGTTTATTAGGCACACCATACTAATACTGGGTAGGACCCCCTGTTGCTCTCAGAACAGCCTGAGCTGAACCGCCTGTGCTTGTGTGTATATTCCACAGCATTTGGCCGTTCTCTCCATATATCGGTGGATGCTTTTGCTGTACAGTGAGTTCAGATTGGCTTCAGTCAGATATAGTGAATATACCAGGCTGAATCATTGCACAAAGGGATGCTGGAGTGGGTCAAGTGTTAACCCCGTTATGTGCACAAGTAAGTGCATCGTGCAGAAGGAACACTCAGTGAGCACCTCTTTCTCTCTGTGTCTCTCTCTCTTTTTAACACGAATGCGTTCCTTCTCAGGAGCAGTCCAGACCTGTGTGTGCACCTTCAGCCAAAATTAGATTGATTGCTCTGGCAGGCAGTGTCATGTATGAGCCTTCAGTGTAGAGCGAGATTAGAAAGGAAATGAGAGAGAGCGAGAGAGAGCGAGAGAAAGAGCGGTCCCCCTTATTTGCTACATTGAAGAGGGAAGATTTAATATTTTCATCCCTGGGAAGAAGCTGTCAGAATTCATTACTATACTTGAGTGCTCCTGCCCCTCCCTCCATTTCTTTTTTTAGGGCTGCATCATTATAGCATCTGAAGGGGGAGAAAAGAGAGTGAAAGCAATCTGAGGGGCAAAAAAAGAGTGAGCTTGAGAAACGAAAAAAAACAACACATGGCCATCACTGGTGAAAAAACACAATCCTTTAAGTAAACAAAAATGTTTTGAGCTTTATGGAACATGGCTTTAGGGAATTTGCCAATTCAGCCACAATAGCATTAGTAAGGTCAGGCTGTGATGTTGAGCAAGGACGCCTGGGGTGCGGCTGGCATTCCTATTTATACCAGAAGATATTCTGTTGAGTTAAGGTAAGGGTTCTGTACAGGCCACTTATTCTTTCACTCTAAACTTGGGAAACCATCTTTATGGACCTTGCTTTGTGCACAGGGGCATTGCCATGCTGCAACATGTTTGGGCCCACATATGGGTGTGATGGTCAGGTGTCCACATATTTATGGCCATATAATGAAATCCTCAAACTGTAACAGTATCTACATAAATTATGTGCTCCTATTCTGGCTCTCAGCCTTTCTGCTTCAAGAAACAGTGTTCTGTTTTTGGCTCCTCTGACAAGCTCAAAGTCACACTTTGGTTACATTTAATTTAGTGTGTTCTTATATACCACTACAGTTTTGATAATTTCTGAGGTAAAACCCTTGATCATGTTGTTTTCATTTTGCTTTACATAATGTTGAATGTGGGAAAGTGTTGAAAATTGCTACTGTGACGTGCACTTTCAGTGATATGCAGGCGTGGTGGCAGTAGTGCGTGTGCTCTCACCATTTAGGGAGAGAGAAACATAAGGAGCTGCATCATTCTTTCCTGTTAAAATGCGTTCGGTTTAAAACACACGTAGATGGTAACTTGCGTAGCCAATTTAACACATATTTGATAGAACGAATATGGTCATTTGTTATATCTTTGATACAATATTACACAGTATGTTGATATTTTTGATATTCTGCCCTGACCTACTTTGCATATGCAAGTGTAATGACTATTACATGCTATAGAATAATTACTGTCAAGCTTTGAACTTGAAAGGCGCTATGACATTGTCTCTTTTGGCCTCTTCTGCATGTTTGTGTGCTATCTCTAGCTTCTCTCTGTAGTAGATGACTGTGTCCTGGAAGAATGAAAACATGGCATTCTTTTTGCTCTTATCCAGAATGGTTTATCTGGAAGCACCCTACTTTGCCCACAAGTCTCAATGATCTAATGCCATTTATCATGAGGCTGTCCTTCAGCTAGAGCAGTGCACTGGAGAGAATGATACCAACTGACAGCAGAAAACATGGATGCTAAACGAGTGTGGCACAAAGAGTAGGCAGAGCTCAGAACAGCCATCCAGTGCACTATACTGAGCAGAGATGAGAGTAGAGGCAGACATGTTGTTTCAAATAGCACCAACTCAGTGAGCACTGACGTGTCAGGAGGGAAGAGCCATGATGTTGCAACGAGAGTGAAATTTGTGATGTGGGGGCTGGGTGAAAAAAAAACCAGCGAACATGTTACAAATCTCAAGGGTGTTAAGTAAATATAGCCTTCCTGCAGGTACGCTCTGATGATTTTAGGAAGAGATTCATGGATGTGATATGAAGATAGAAGCAAAATTTATTTGCCAGATGCACTCACTCTTCTGGCATTACCTATTGCAGATTTATTACTAAACGTATATTACTTATAACCTTATTATACTTATAACCTTATTACTAACCTTAATAAAACTACCTTCTGTTGCCTGTCACTCCCTACATGGAGCTGTCAAAATATAGCAGGTATATATAAATATGTTTTAATGTTAATGTTCTAACTTATAATCAGCTTTTTAAAAATTCTGTTCTTAAGTGTTTTAAATACATGGTTAACTGTGTGAGATGCCAGTATTTGACTAGTGAATCTACTATTTGTGTATTTTTTTATGAAATCAGAGGGAAAAGAGTAAAAAAGGCATATCAGGAAATATTTTGATGCAGAGAACAGCACTATTCTAGTGTGCAAGTTGGAGATGTTCATAGGGACTAAAAAAGTTGAAGGAGCAGGCATTTTTATTTATTTATGTATTTATTTTTATTTTTTTACTACCTCATTCAAGTAGGTGTAGCAAACAGGCATGGAGTTTATGGGACAGAAGACAGAATTATTTCAATTCAATTCAATTCAGCTTAATTCTTACTTCAGTATAACGCTTTTAACAATGGACATTGTAACAAAGCAGCTTTACAGAAATATACAAATACTGGATATAAATTTTAAACATATGACTTTCAAAATTTAGAGGCAATGGTGGCAAGGAAACACTTCTGAGATGACATGAAGAAGAAAGCTTGAGAGGCTCCAGAAACCCCTCCTCATCTGTGTGACACCGGATGCTGTGATAGTGTGCACATCACTCCCTCCTATAACTGTGTGCTATATGGTCAAAAAGTGCAGTTGTGTAACCAGGAAATTCATTACAGGAAATTGATTTAACATGAAGTCTATTTTGTTGAAATTGTCAACTATTCACTGATCGAGACTTGAGTGCAAAACTGTTTATGGCAACTTCAGTCTTCTTTTCTATATGCTGCTTGATTTCTTTCAACGCATTAAAAAACGTACGGGAAAAATAACTGGGACGTACTATCAAAAAGTCAAGGAGGAGTCAGTTTAAGTATTGATGAACCCCAGTAGCCTGTTAGGTGACTAAGGGCATTTTTGCATTTTTTTGTATACCAAATTCATTTGCACAGAGATCTTGATGTTTGATCAAGTTTTCCCACCTAGGTGCAGTCTCAGAAAGTGATAACAGATAGCAAACAGTATGCAAACAATTTCCTTTACCTCAGACCAAGCTAAGGTGTTTCTATGTTACAGTAAGATCAGATAATGTTGGTTTAATTGAAATTAACAAACAACGCTTTTGCCCGGGAAAGCCAAATGGCCTTTCCCAGGCTAGGTAACAAATATTAAAATCTAATGCTGCTTACCTTTTATGTCTGTTCACTTTCTAGTTTCACATTAGGCTTATGGGATCATGTGCCATGTGCCATTGTCCTATTGTGCCCGCTAAATATCTGCGCTTGATGATAGTATCATCTGTGGCTTTGACTGGGAAAATAAAGGGGCATGGCCAGATATATATGCAATAGGACACATTTTCCCACAAACATTTAATCATCTGAATTGATACCCATTGTGATAGTTGAAATCGATCTGCAATTTCCTATACTATCACCAAGCCTATTTCACAACCATCAGAAGAATAGAAATCAATTCTTGTAATCTTATACTGAAATCCATCAAGTTTAAATGTGAGAGTTTTCACTTCTTTCACTCTGGGTTAGTCACTTAGATGATGGAAAAAAAGAAGAAAACAGGCAATTGGAAACTCACCATGGGAAAGTCAGATTGTTGCAGTGTGTGAGTGAGCCTCATTGTTTGGACATTATTGGATTCTCTTGTTTATTTTAGAGGGACAAAGAAATGTTGGACTGATACTGATTGTCATCCAACAGCTCTTTACTGTAGACCTGAGGTAGACACTGACAATAGACAAGGTAAGATGGTATAGTAACAGGCAGGTTATCATGTAAGAGAATATCTCTCGTCATCTCCCAATTACTCTTTTTTTCTCTCAATCTGTTCCCACCTCTATCCTTTTCCAAAAATTTCACAATCCATATCTTCCAGTATTTCTTCCATTGTTGTGAATAAAATATGGAATGTATCCATTGTGGCGGCACGGTGGTGCAGTGGTTAGCACTGTCGCCTCACAGCAAGAAGGTCCTGGGTTCGATCCCCCATGTCACCCAGGGTGCCTTTCTGTGCGGAGTTTGCATGTTCTCCGCGTGCGTGCGTGGATTTCCTCCGGGTGCTCACTTCCTACCATCTAGATTAGGTCAACTGACTACTCTAAATTGATCATAAGTGTGAATGCGAGCCTGTGTGGTTGTTTGTCTGTGTTGGCCTGTTGACCTGCCCAGGGTGTACACTGCCTCTCGCCTGAAGATGCTGGGATTGGCTCGAGCTTCCCTGCGACCCAGATGGATAAAGTGGTATAGATAATGGAAGGATGGATGTATCCATTGTATTCTGCTGTGCAAATACTGGGCAACCATTTACCATGGTTGTTGTTTGCAGGACAGAACATGCTACCAGTTTTGCATTAGCTGCTGTTCCACACCATTTAAAATGGATTGTTACCCCTTGAGCTCTCTGTACCCTACCTCTCATACACTTACTTAGACATACAATAAACATTTACAGTAATTGTCTGTTGTAGTCTTTGCCCATCCTCCCCACCCCTTCTCCATTTGTTTTTTTGCTTTCTCACACAATTACTGATTGGGTTCCATTTTGATAGACCTTCTCTTGATGTGCATCTAATTTGATAGTGTTTTCCCTAATCACTGGCCAAACAAGCATCTCATTATTCTGCCATGTCAACTATAGGATATTTAAAAGAGCTTGCAGTGGCAAGGTTAAGCTGGCCAGCTGCCAGCCTGTGTAATGCTGCATAACGAGTAAGTTGAATGAGGGAAATGAAGTCCTAGCATGGCATAAGTCCGAAAAGGTGAGAGTCCCAAGTCTTCAGCATTAATTTTGAATTATAAAAGAGGTATGGGCTTTGATTGGGACATTTCATCATTTTTAGGTTCTTGATGTTGAACCTCTCCAGTGCAGCTCCAGTTGCTTAGGACTGTTGTCGTGTTAGAAGGTGAATCTTCATCCCAGTGTGCTGCACGCTGGAACAGGTTTTCTTCTAGGATTGCCCTGTACATGGCTCCATCCACCTTGCTCTCAAAAATGAACAGTTTTCCAGTCCCTGCTGATGGAAAACACCCCCACCTTTTTTGTTTAAAAAGGATGGACAAATGATGTGCAAAAATACTTCTAATTTTTAAACAGATATATAAACAGGCCCATGTATAAATAGCCCATAACACTGATACTTAAAATAGTCCTTTCTCTGTCATCACAATTCATGAATTAATGTTCCAATAAGTTGGCCACATATTGATCGAAGACTATTAAATGGAATCATATGTTATTATATTGTAGCTGATTCCGTGGTATCATAAAATATCAGATTATTGCTTTTAGAATTGGGGTGTATGTGTGTGTGTGTGTGTGTGTGTGTGTGTGTGTGTGTGTGTGAATACTTTTTCAAGGCAATAGATGACAGCTTTTGAACCATTGACCATATCCATGCAAGAACCCCAAATGCCATATTTTATTGTCTCGATGTCCTTTCAGGTTTTATGCCCTTCCTTTGCTCTTCCTGAGGGTGTGACCTGGGATAAAAGCTTTGTGATTCTCCTCATTTCTAGTGGCATGCAATCAACTAAACGATACCCCCTTGCACCCCTGCCAATTTCAGGATCCCTGGTTGGGCATAAATACCAGAAGCATGGCAGTCTCTGTAGGCCTGTTGGAGCATCACAACAAAACCTGTTGTGTGAAAGAGACCAGGGTGAGAAGTAAACACCGGGGGGAAAGGATTCTGGGTTGCGGGAACAGTGAGGCAAGGATAATGGAGCCAGTGGAAAGAATATGATGTCTGTTGATAGAGAGAGAGACTGCTCTTCTGGGAAACAGAAGTTGTTTAGATGAAAATGATAAACAATAAGAATCTACAGGGAAAATGATATTGAATGGGTAACTGTAATTCAGTTCAAGTTAATGCTTCTGACTTACATTACTGCTCAGCATTCTTCTTCTTAATATTATGGATTGCTCAACTGCTTGATTGAGCTATGTTAAAGATCCATCCATCCATTATCTGTACTGCTTATCCATCAGGGTCAGGGGGAAGTGGGAGCCAATCCCAGCTGACTTGGAGCACACCCTGGGCAAGTCACCAATCTATTGCAGGGCTAACACAGAGATTGACACTCACATTCACACATATGGGCAATTTAAATGGCCAGTTGTCCATATCTGCATGTCTTTGGGCTGTGGATGGAAACCAGCCTGCCTGGAGGAAACCCACACATGTACAGCAAGAACAGAAAGACTCCAGTCAGTGTCAAGTTTGAACCCAGAACCTTCTTGCTGTAAGGCATCAGTGCTAACCATTACACCTTTACATGTTGAAAGATGTGATCATCTACTTGTTTTTTTCAATTAATTCTTCTATTCTCTAATTCTCAAAATAAGTGTAAATACATATAGCCGCACTTCAGGTGCATTGAAACTAACACCACAGCAGAAGAATGTAGGAGAAGAATTCTTATTTATTTACCATAAAAGAACAAACTAAGGCTTTCAGAATTTTGTCACTGGATGTCCTTAAAAGAAAAAAAGTGGAACCCAGTACAAGTTGAAAAGCAATGAACAGACATATGCAAACATATTATTTGAAGAATGTAAATATGATAGCTCTGAATGCTTTAAACAAAGGACAAAAGTTTTCCACCCCCCAGTACATCACCAGTACTCTTTTGTTTGTTGGAGGGCTTAAATAAATAATGATGAGTCCTTATCGTATGACGTTCTTGCATTCACATTCTCCAGTTTCTGTGGCCCTGTCCTGTCCTCTGTCTTCAGGAAATGCTATGACAGAAAGCACAAGTCCATTCTTGCCTGCTCAGCATAACCAAAATGCACCTCTGGTCCAAACTGAAACTCACAATACTCATTCAGCGATACGATGAATAGAGATATTGTGTGAAGAGTATTCTGTAATCATCCGGACGTGTATTATGAGTCACATGTGAATGTGCAGCTTCTGTTTCCTAGTGAGCTTGCTGCATGAGAGACAGATGCAAGTAGCATTTTCTTTTAATGGGAGTTGAGCCATATGCATGTAATAAAACAGAGCACAGTAAAAAGTGGGCTAGGAAAAAAGTTAAATGCACAGACTGGAAAAATGTTTTCTTTTCCACTTTATTTTGTGGCAACATTCTGTTATCAGTGCGCTAACTTCAATGTACCTGGACTCTCTCCAAATCTCGACACAGATACATTAACACCCACCAGAAATGGATCAAACTTTGCTTTGGCTATATTAAAGTTCTATAATTTTTGTTTAGACATTTTTTCATTCGCAGTTCCTGGTTTTTAGGCAATTATACAGTCATATTATTATTCAGCCACTTTTGGTTTATTTTAATATTCATATTACTGTATATCTTCTATTTTCATCTTTAAAAAAATTCCCTTTTCCTTATTTTTATTGTTGCTCCTAGTTTTTGTCTTATATTGTATATGTCATGTAAAAGTGCAAAAGATGCATTTTTTCAGTTGGTTCTCTTGGGGTTTCAACCCTCTCATATTGGTGATGTTGTGGTCTGAGTGACATGTCAAAATTATAGGGCGAGCAACTGTAGCAGAAACTCTGTGGTGATTGGCCACTCATGTTCTCCCACAGCTGTGCAGACAGGAGAGAGAGAGAGAAAAGCAGAAAGAATGAAAGAGAGATAAAGAGATTGAGATCAGGAATGAAAAGGAAAACATTCAAAACATAGTACAGGCGACAGCCGTTGGTTCTCCTAGTGGAAACATTAAACTGGGGAAAGCGGTTTAGCTGGTGCTGAGGTGTATTAATTCCAGCCTGAGCTGGTTTTGCAAGACATGTGAGTGTGCCTGAGTCTACAACTGTCAGTGGGTGTAAATAATGCAAACTGCAGACTCAAAGAATCAGCGTAGGTTTTAAAACACACATCCCCTCCCCTTCTTCCTTTTTCAGCCTTAGGGTCCAAGAACTCTCCTCTCTATTCCCCTGCGAAGCACAGCAACACTCTCCACCATCATCAAATGTAATATCTCTTGAGAGAATGGTGTTCAGTCTCTCCAGAACAGTTCCAGAGATTTGTAGAAGGCACACTGAACCTGTTTTGACATCTTGTAGTGGCCCAACACCTTACTATGACATTTCATGTTATTTTTTTTCCTTTAATATGTCACCCATCTCTGTATAAACTGTGTCTTCCTTGTTCTGTCCTGTATCAATGAACCATAAGCCTATAGAATCACTATTATTTCTGTTAACACTGAAGGATTAACATTCATAGGCTTTAACAGGAAGTCTTAATGGCAAAATTTAAAGCAAGTCTCTGTGTCATTTCTGAATCAGTGGAATTAGCAACTAAATTTCATATAAAATTAAACAAACTATGAAAGCACACCAAAACCTTTCAGTTGACTGAAAAAAATGCACATCCTTGACTTTGTTTCTTCTTTTTATCATGAAGCATGCCAGTGAAGGAACTTTCCTTTGTCCTTGGCTCAGTTTTACTCCCATGTCATTGGTATGTGTTTAAAAGTTTCTGGCCTGGATATTCAGATTTCTGTGTGATACTCCCAGGCTTATCCTCGCTGATTCTTGTTCCACTCCATGTCCCCAGTTCTGGTAAACTGCACAGAGCCACCTACTCTCAGATTCTTGTAACTTGAATCCTGGTCAAGTGAGCATAACCTTTAGCACTGATGGAATGAAGAGAAATAAAGTGTAAACGTAACTATCTTGGGATTAGTGGACACTTTACCCCTTCATACCAATGTGAATCAGGTCTGGTGCTAGTGCTGGTTCAGAACTGGTTCAACTTACAAGCTTTCTAAAAACCTTTTCTATGGCTAGGGCTACATCATTATGTCACTGTATATATACATCTCTGCATTCCCAGCCGCTAGCCCTGCTTGCGCCGCTGGTGCCACTAGCCAGCCCCGCTATCGTCACTGGCCCTCTAGCCAGCCCTGTCACTGCCGCTAGCCCACCCTGCTAGCGCCAAGCACAACAACTCTTTTTCTTTTTTTTTCTTTGGATAGTCAGACGAGACGCTACGCTTGATCTGTTTTCTATAAAAACGGCAGCTACAAAGTCGTAATTGGTCTTGATGGTCACGATAATCCCGCCCCTAGCACCTAACATTAGTGGTTCTTGGTTGTAGACCAGCAAAGAGTTGGTGCCACCCTGGTACCCGTTTTCCTGGCCAAGAGCCAATTCTTTGGCTGTCAAAAGCTAAGAACTGTTGTGAGATTAGGTCCAGCTTTGGAACTGCTTTAGTGGAAAAGGGGTATTTAATTATTAACCCAGCTACTTGTGCTTTTTTTGAGAATAGTAAACAGAATGAAGGAAGGTAAATTATTTCTAAGCACACTGTTAGAGTAAAAATGTATTTATACTTCTAACAAAGCTTTAAACAAAGGAAGTGTAAAGTAAATGCTGCTGTTAGCTAGTTGCTCACATATATTGGTGTTTATTTTTCCATAGGAGGCCTGCAGTATGTGACTTAAAGTATTCTTATTTCTCACCCCATATAACAAACTCTTTCTCCTGCTGCTGCATTATGGATCAAATTCGCTTTGCCTTAGTTTTCTGCAAGGAAGCAGGTCAGCATTTCCAATGCTTTTTCCTGTTCAGGCTTGTTTCACAGAGCTCTGTATTATAAGACATAATGGTGCTCAGGCCAGGGTGAACCAGTTAGTTTTGTCACTGTATCCATGTCAAGGTCACTATTCTGTGCCCTACTTATTTCACTTAGCATACACTTTGAAGCAAATCAAAGCAAAATAAGCAAATTAATTTTAAGCAAATTAAGCAAATAATGTCTATACTAGATAAGATGAACTCAGGATTGTCATTCAGAATGAGTGAAATCAATAGAGTGAACGCTGTGGAACGCATCTGTGCATGAAATGTGCATTTGTGTGACCATGCATCAAAATTAGATCATTCTGAAAAGTTTCCAGCACATTCTATAAATAATGCACACATTTACTCATAGCACTGATGTTGCTCGCTGAGATGCTCAGAAGCAAATTTGATGCACTGCACTACAGTATATGAACTGTCCACTTTCCATAGCTTGTTCATTTCCTCATCCTTTTGCCATGGATTTTCAGCTGCTCTCTCTTTCTCTTTCCTATGCAAATGCATGCATGGACACTCTTTTTCACACTCATTGTCACTCATTTGGGTGCAGGGTTCAATGCCATTCAGAGCAAAAACAATGAGATGGTAAAAAATGGGCTACCACACACACACACACACACACACACACACACACATATATGTATTTGTAAAGCATATGCTTGCCTTTCACATGTCTAAAATGCATAAGATATTATGAACTCTCATATTGCTCTCATCAGCAAGGAGTTTTTTTAAAGCCACTATAGACAGTTTGTCTGAGCTTGTCTTGCACTCAGATGGCATTATAACAATGCTGTTGTTATTTTTAGCTAGTTTATTGACTTGTGTATTTTCTACAATTGATTCAGTTTGATGAATTCGTAGCAAATATGTGGGTTTCAGCAATTATTCTGGAATCTTTATCCTTACATGCTTCTTATATTCTGAATGCTGCTTTACAGTACCACATGACAAACAAACATGACAATGGTAAAACAAAACCAATCATTAAAAGCTTTTACATGTGGTTCTTTGACCAAGAACTCTGTAAAATTCATGGAGTTGCATGTCCTTGCATTGTTCTTTTACACTTTGGTGAAATAGATTTTTTTGGTGGTGTTTTGAAATTTCTATAGCTTTAAACATGAAGACTACTGTGTTTCAGTATCTCAGTTTGCTACTGGGATGTTTTTCATCTTCTTGACATCTATAGAGAGAAATGAACAGTACAGAAACTCTGTTATTCTTTGGACTGGGTGGTTTATATGTGTGTGTGTGTGTGTGTGTGTGGACATGACAATGTCAGAAGAGTCAGAGAGCGAATTGACTGCCATGCCTGTGCATGGACTCATTTAGCATTATCTTTTAACAGAAAATGCCTTGACTATGAATCTGTTATTGTGAAAATGCAGTTTGCCGTCAACATTTCTGGAGGTCTCTTTATGGTCTTGTAGCAAAACCACATATGCAATTGTAGTCACTAGATGTAAATCTAGACAATTTATATTTTAACTCTCCTCAATGAATCATATACATTACAAGTAATAGTGTTTATAGCTGTTACAAGCATGAGAAACTGTAATTGCTCCATTATTGCTCCAATTTCATAAAATGCTATTTTTGGTGAGTCCATTTCATTGCTTTTTTATATTTCAATCAGTGCACAGTTCATGATGAAGTATTTGATTGCTGTGTGGTTTTCTGCAGCCAATCCCACTGACTGTTTGTCCATTACTTGCCCAAACTCAGGCTTCTGTATTAATATAGTCACAGTACAATAGACTCATTGATCTGCTGTGCTGCCTCTGAGTGACCTGGCTGATGAGCCACTTGTCAAGAGATTCCACTCATTTGAGAATGAATCAAAAATGTGCATCCAATGCAATGCTGAGCTCTTTTTTATTCAGCTACTTTTTCATACCGAATACAGCTGCTATAATGTATTTTCATTGTAGTTTGTGTGAGAGCAAGACATAAGAGCAGTGTGTGTGTGTGTGTGTGTATGAGAAGTCTCACACACTATGTACCAATACACAAGTCATGCACCAATAGATAGATGATACTAGATCCTGTTGCTCACACTGAAATGGAGGCTTCTTACATCCTACATCTTTCTGATTGGACAGCAGGCAGAAGTACACTTATAGGCACTTTTTTAAATAACTATGGCATATGGCAGCGATTGAGGGGGTCTTATACAATCCAAGGTGTAATTTTGGTTGTTGGGCTGGCTAGGTGACAAGTTAATTCCTATTTGCACTCTCATTTGTTGCCTAAACAGAACTTGATATAAACACCTGGATGTACGTACATTCCTCACTGCAGTGAACACTTTGACAAACATTTTCTTTTAGAATATAGCAGCAGTGTCTAACCATGTTTCACCTCATTTTGAATTTGTTTTTTATCAGAATTATTAGTCTGTCTGTTGGTGTATCTACCTGCCGGACTGCATAGCGTCCAAAAGTCTGTGACGACATTGAAAATCTGGGATTTTTAAAAAAAATGTAGAACTGTGTATAAACAGAATGCTTTACAATTTTGAAAAATGTAAAGGGCTGTTTTAATACTGACCATATTAACTTTCCTTTAGTCTTATCCGTTCCATTGAAGGAGTTGATCAGGTTTTACACAAAATTGTGCAGACCATCACGTGCATGCGCTCATAAAGCAAAAGTAGCAAATACTAAGAAATTCTGAAATTCATATAATATTTCTAAGAGTCTACTTTCATTAAAGTTGTTGCTGATCATGTAATTTATAATATAAATGTATTATATAAATGTATAATGTATAAAATATATTATGTATCAGAGAATAATGCGAAAGAGAAGCATTTCCATTAGTGGTATCAGAATTTTGGACCTCAGTGTGTCTTACTATTGTGGATATAAAAAGTTTGCACATCCTTGTTGAAACTGCAGCATTCTTAGGCAAATGAGTGTTCTTAGGCATGGCAAATTCAACTTGACTGTTGAAGCTGTGATAATGAATAGATAATTATTATCTAAAGCACTGTTGCATCCCTCAAAGGTCTGCTTGGATGTAACATAGTTATCACCCTCAGATGTGGACATAAGTGAAAACACTTTTTCTACTAAAGGGTCAAACACTAATCCCAGGTACAATTTGTGCAGTTTTATAAAGAAAAGTTTTACTGAGCACCTTGGATAATCGGCCACAGTTTAACTGGAGACTCTGACTGTCGCACTTGCTGCTTCTTTTTGCAGCAAAACCCAGGAGCCTTCATTATGGTTTTTTTGTCAGAAAAGTGCTCTCTTACGTAATATGTTGTTTTCTGTACTCTTTACAACCTTTTTCAAATACAAATAATTTTTGGAAAAGTGATGTTTGGAAATCTAAAATGTTTTTTGTACTAACTCAATAACACATTATAAAAAAAAAAAAAAGAGAGAAATTTGAAAAAGATCTGTGATCGAAATTAGAGAACACTTTAGGATACTTCGCAGTTATTGTTGCTAAGCTGACACCTGGTGCTAATTTCCTTTATTATCTGATAAACCCTATTTATCTGGCAACATTCAGTCATTTTGCAAGATGTTGAGCTGCTCCAAGCTGTGCTTCCAACTTTGTGGCAACAGTTTGGGGAAGGACCACATACTGGTCTCATGGTCAGGTATCCACAACCCTGACAGATAAGCGGTATAGATAATGGATGGATGGATAGATATCATAAGGGATTTGGTTATGATATAGTTAGATGCTTTGCTTGCGTGTGTTTGCTTTGAGCATGAGCAGATCTGTTTCCTCCGCATTTCCTTCTACTACTTTGTGTTCCGTATTTTTTGGGCGGGTCAGAAATGGTGGCTCAATGACGTACTGGAGCCACCTAATTAGCATAACCCCTCCAGGGAGAGATGGGATGCCGGTAATGAAAAACTGAGCTTGGGTGTGGTTTGACAGGACTGGGTGTGCTCTCTGCACTTTCACTGGACACACCCCCAGCGTCTCAGAGAAGAGAATACTGCTTATTTCTTCACAATTTTGAAACCTAATTATATTTACTTTGATTTTTTTAATAATTCAAATTTGTCTGGGTGTTGAATAACACATTTTTCTGTGGTATGATAAACTCAGAATACATACAGCTTTACTGCTTTGTAAGGTCTTTAAAGGGGTTTGGGAGATGACACTCTGATTGGTTTATTGCATGTTATGTCCGAACACACCCATGCGCTTCCTTTACAGTCTGCACTTTAAATAAGTACCCTAACTATGTGTGGTAGATTTTTACCAGAATAAAACAACATTGTAAAGATGCTATCAGTTTTCGGTTTATGGACATTATGTAAATAATATCCTACACTGTTTTAAAGGAATATCAATCTTTGATATTATTTGAGTCCATTACCTGAAATCTGTTTCTTATATTCTTACCTTGTCCTCTGTAATACTCAAAGCTCAGTGCTGAATATTGTTGTTTCATTTTTCAGAACGTTTTCACTTTAACACTAACACTACATCCCTAGTTACATGTCTTGTTTGGTGAAATGCAGCTCCCCATTTTCAAGAACATTGTTGATAATATTTAATGAAGTTTTAAACTGTCGAAATGAAGCTGAATTTACCATTTCAAGGTCAACGGTCCTGGAAGCAGCAGTACTACAATAGGTCTCTCTATGTGAAATGACTCATATCAAGTCAGACAGGTTATGCCACTGTACTTACTGAGAAAGTATTATAGGAAGTTGCAAAACAGGCTGAAGTCAGTGAGATGGCACTAACGGGCAGATCAGGGCATGCTTAACGTCTGGTGGAGTATTTAAACAACACACAATATCAAGCAGGAACAGGAACAGAAATCATCAATGGCAAAAATCAGATCAACGTCTTTACCCTTCAATGAAATAACTTTAAATAAAGAATTAGGTTAGGAGAATATAATGTTGTGGTAACATCAAGAGGTAAAATTGCTTGGCTTTTTAGGGCAACAGAGGGAACTTAAATTTTGTTTGCAAAGCATGGGAATTTAGCTCAGCAGTTTGCAAAAGTCTAGAGATGGGAATTAAATGTCCATTTTTGTCCGAGCTTAACCCTCTTAGGTTGATCGTTACAGAATAGTCTTACATATTTCTTTATAAGAAGACTCCAACAGTGGATTAAAAATTCTTACATAATTTGTGACCCAAGCCAGATTTTCTGAAAATAGTGATTAGTTTTGTTTTTAGTTGTTGTCTTGCTTTGTTTTTTCAAGACACATAACAAAATATGACCATGCCCAAAACATTATGGCCTTGATGTATGGTGTATTTTTTAATAATAAGACAATCGAACACAAAAAAAAAATTCTATCACCATATGCACTCATATTGTGTAAGTAACAATCTGGTTACTCAGTAGATGGAAACAAACACATGACAGGCATGTTGAAACTTGCTCTGTTTATTAGAAGTTCCTAAGGGGATAGAGCAGTCCTCCTTGGAAATTTCAAAGTATGTCACAATAAACTTGCTAAGACAGAACAGTTGTTACACCTCCAACATGTTCAAGCTTTTTATCTATCTGAGTTTAGTAAGATCTCTTTAAATGGGTAAATGTATTTTATGCATGCCATTTAATTTTTCTCTCATATTATGTTGTGATTTTATAGCAATTTAATATTTAGCGGTTCGGAAATCTATAATTTGGTATGGATCAATAAGTGCTTTATGGTGGTTGTTTCTCAGGACGTTATCATTTATATGACTGAAGCTACCTGACGATTGTACTCTTATACATTATCCAGTCTACAAAGTTATTCCTCCCTCGTGATCACTTTGGATATTGGAATGACGAAAACAACCTCCATGTTCCTGAGATTACTGCATTTAAAATAATTTAAAATACAGTGCAGTGAAAAGAAATGTGATAGCCAGTAGGCTTGCTTGCTCTTTGAAAACGACTGCTTTTTGCTTTGAACAAAATACATTTTGACAGTGGGAAACGTGTATAGGAGTTTAATGTGGCCATTGATGAAGCCCAGATGGAAGCCACACCCGTTAGGGCTGTCTGGTTGTCTGACTGAGCATTGAGGCAGGTGTTCAGTAACTGTCTTCCTGTTTTCCCTATCTTAAAGCTTTTTTTCAGCTCTGCTGGGGAGCTTGTTAATCCGGTCAACTATGAACAACCCAAAAACCAGGGAGAGGGAATGAGAGATCTTACTCTTGCAATTAACTAAAATTAACTGTGCCAATCTGTACAACATACTGCAAAACATTATAACATTATTATCAATAGATTAATTACCTGATTTGTGTATCTAATAATCCTCAACATGAAACCTTTTTCTGAACCTAATATCAATATCAGTTTATATGAAGGTGCTTCAGAATTATTTTACACTGCAGTTTTCTAGTAAAATGAATGAACTCTTTAAGTTAATAAAAAATGCTTTGGCCACAAGTACTACTGCCATGTTCCTCAGATTGTTTTTAAAGGCCAAAAATTAGTCACCACTTGACTCATCCCACAACAGTTGAGATTAGAATATGGTCAGATGGTTTGAGAAACTCTGCTTTAACCATTGGACATCTGATATTAATCTTTGGGTAATAAATGTTTTGCGGTATGTTCAGAAATCAGAACAGTACAGATTGACACAGTGTTGTGACTAATGTCTGCAAGGTCGAAAGCTTCAGTAAGGGACGAAAAAATGGTAATGATCTTATAATCGAACACTGTATAAGACTTTACCCTCATACAGCATGCACTAGTTTTCAGCTATTCTTTGCATGCTTTGTGCTTGTTTTATTTAAGCATCAACCAACTGGAAATAAATACACAACTGGATAAACAATTTATTTACTGATTAATAAAATACGTATTAAAATGTGTAGTTTATTGGTGGCGTAAGGAACTCAAAGGTTCGAGGGTCCGTCCTCTCCATGGCAATCTATGATGGGGAGAAAGCAAGATGTTACTATGAGTGTCGAATATAAATACTTTTTTTCATGAATATACAATATGAAGCACAGACAGGTTCATACAGACATCATCATATGGACATACACTTTGTAAAATGGAATTCCTCAAGACCTTTTATGCAATTACTGGCAGCTGCCAATATGTAGCTCTGCACAATTTGCCCCCTTGTTCTTCATCCATTAATGGACATGTCATGTCCGTCAAGAAACCCATGTCAGTGACATTCTTAGTCCCTCACCTAGTTAACTAGCATAGTATCTGGTTTTGATAAAGGCAAAAATAAAACATCTGTAAGTTGCTCTGGATAAGGATCTACCAAATGCTGTAAACATTATATATATAATGTTGGAACTTTAAACCCCTGCACATTTGGCTTTTAACCAAAAATTTTGCAATAGGTGCCCATTTAGGACATTTCTAAGTCTCAAATATCATACTAATGATATTATTGGCAATGTCATTGTGATCTCTCACTGTTACATCAGTTTGTGATATTTATATGATGTCATCATGATATAGTGTACACATGTCCCATATAGGAAAAAAGTATTGAAACATGTTTCAGTGTCAAAAATATACGCAATATAGACAAAAGTATTGGGACACACCTCTTAATTATTGAATGCGGGTGTTTCAGTCTGACTCATTGCTACAGGTGTATAAAATCAAGCACCTAGCAATGCAGTCTCCATTTACAAATATTTGTGAAACAAAATGGGTCATTCTGAAGAATTCAGTGACTTCAAGCATGGTACTGTGATAGGTTGGCACCTTTGCAATATGATGGTTCGTGAAATTTCATCCCTGCTGGATATTCCACGGTCAACTGTATATGGTATTATTGGCAAGCGGAAGCGTTTAGGAACAACAGCAACTCGTGTGACTCAGTCACAGAGCGGGGTCAACAACTACTAAGGTCCATGTTGCGTAAAGGTCGCCAACGTTCTGCTGAAGAGTTCCAAACCTCCACTGGCATTAATGTTAGCACAAAAACTGTGCGGTGGGAGCTCCATGGAATGGGTTTCCATGGCCGAGCTGCTGCATGCAAGCCTCACATCACCAAGTCTAATGCCAAGCGTCAGATGGAGTGGTGTAGAGCACACTGCCACTGGACTGTGGAGCAGTGGAAACATGTTCTATGGAGTGATGAATCACACTTCTCTGTTTTTGGCAGTCAGATAGGCGAGTATGGGTTTGGCGGATGCCGGGAGAACGTTACCTGCCTGACTTCATTGTGCCAACTGTGAAGTTTGGTGGAGGAGGGATAGTGGTGTGGGGCTGTTTTTCAGGGTTTGGGATAGGCCCCTGACATCCAGTGAAGAGCAATCTTAATGCTTCAGCATACCAAGCTATTATGGACAACGCTATGCTTCCAACTTTGTTGAAACAGTTTGGGGGAAGGCTCTTTTCTATTCCAGCATGACTGTGCCCCAGTGCACAAAGCAAGCTCCATAAAGACAAGGTCCACAACTTTGGATGTGTTCAGTGTGGAAGAACTTGACCGGCCCGCACAGAGCCCTGACCTCAACCACATCGAACACCTTTGGGATGAACTGGAACTGGAGATTGCGAGCCAGGCCTTCTCATCCAACATCAGTGCCTGACCTCATAAATGCTCTACAGAATGAATGGGCACAAATTCCCGCAGAAACACTTCATAATCTTGTGGAAAGCCTTCCAAGAAGAGTGGAAGCTGTTATAGCTGCAAACGGGGGACCAACTCCATATTAAAGTCTATGTATTTGAATACAATGTCATTAAAGTCCCAGTTGGTGTAATGGTCAGATGTCCCAATACTTTTGTCCATATAGTGTATGTGGAATATATTGTAAATACACTGCAATATTTTTGCATTGTTCACATGTATTTGTAATTTTGAAATATATTTTGAAACATAACAGAAGATATGATGTTAAGTGTGAAATATTTTCAAACTATATAGAATCCATAATATGAAATGCAAAATATAAAACAAAATATACAGTATGTGTTCGTGAAATTTCAGCTGTACGTTTCAGCCGAAATGTTCTATTTTTTAAGCAGTTTAGGAATTACTTCTGCCTCCTCTTTCCCTACACAAAGGTAACAGATTTTGCTCTGTATTTTTACATTTAAAAGACTGCAGTGACAAATTACATTTGCTTCCTTAGGTCATCAAGCTACATTAAAACAGCACTCAGTTCAAGTATTACATTATTGACATAGTTTGATGCACATCTTTCTGAAAAGTAATTGGTGTTTAAAATAATATTGAAAATATGCACCTGTACCTGTTTGTAACGCTATGCTAACTACTCTTACCGCTGCTCTTGGTAGATTGCATTGGTCATTATTAAAATGAACTGCCTGTATCCATCCATCCATCCATTATCTATACTGCTTTATCCATCTGGGTCGTGGGGAAGCTGGAGCCAATCCCAGCATCTTCGGG
>JAQQZR010000037.1:15108094-15124186 GCA_030068235.1 Notoglanidium macrostoma | reverse complement strand
ATATATATATATATATATACATACACATATATACATACACACACACACCCATGCACATAATTTTTAATGGTGCTAATTAATGCTATACCTTCACCTTAATCTTACCTTAACCTCAGTAACTAAAAGGAAACCATTTGGCTCTTTTAGTTTTTTTAATAAAATCTACTTTTTATTAAAAAGCAGTTTTCTGATTAGCACCAGACAAATATCCCTGCCAGCTCAAAACTGCCGGATATACCTATTCTTGTCCCTCCCCACACAGACATACATGTACACAACATCAATCCTTCCATATTCAGTGGGCCTCACAGCTGTAATATTTATATGGGTATTAATTATTTAGTAGAATGCTGATCTGAACCCGTGCTATTATGTATACATGTGTTTTTGTAAGGTTAGTAGGTGCAATGGTCTTTTGCTCCTGTGTCCTCTCTCCTCATGTACATGTTCTCATTAGTGTTCTTTTTGCAAATAACTAGTTTCTGTTGCCAAGCTTTTCCTTGTGTAATCATTAGCCATGCGAATTGTAAAGACACTCCCACCCCTCCCCCCTTTGGAGGAACCAAACACGATAGGTGGCTTTTTATCTAGTATCGGTGATGAGGTCATTGACTAATGGGGCAGATGGTGACTGAGTTGTGTTTGCGCTTCTTCCCAGTGCAACCGAAACCATGACAATGCCCTTGTTTATGTACATGTGTGTGTGTGTGAGTGTGTGAGAGAGATGTACTTGCACTTATTTTGTTTATAGCTGTTATGCACTGTTGACCTCCCTTTGCTTTATTTTGGGCCAGAAACTGGCAGGTTTCTCCTTTAACCAAGGTCACATATGGAGAAACGTTGTGCCTTTGAAAAACACGAAAAGCTTTGCTTCCCTTAACTATTTCTCCGCTTGTATTTTTCTTGCTAAACAGCTGAACAAGCCTCTTAAATGCAGCATGCACGATATAACCTCATTACAGCAGTGAATATATCAAAATATTAGCTTTGACTGGAAGGAAAAGTATAGTTACAGTTTTACGTTTAAAAATGGCATGGAGGTAGAAAATAAGAGATACGTGAGAAGATACGAGTATGTCTTGCACTTTTTCAATATGCTTTCTAGCCAAATTTTTGGACAAGTGACCCTAAATGGACATTTTCTGCAAGCCCCACCCATGGCACCCTTTTTTAATTCCTGATTTACAATTTATAAAAAATGTAACATTTGTGTCACCAATGCTTCATTGCTCCAAGCACTGCACTGCATGCCTTGAACACTTCTGGCTGCTTCTGGGTTTGCGGCTCCGGACTGCACTTCTGGACTTCAGTTCCCAGGTTGCACTGCGGGCCTGCACATGTTCCTGTTAATCCATTAGGCTGTCCCGCATTTTAGCTGATTAAAGACTCTGTGTTTAAGGACTCACTCATGCATACTCAGACCATAAGATATTTGTTTATGTGCAAGCTACCTAACATTTCCGAGCCTGCATTGATGTTATTCTGCTTTTTGATCTGATTGTTGTTCCTTCTTTTCTTTTTTTTTTGTACTGTTTTGGATTTTTCCTGCGCTAATTATGCCACGCTTCTCACCTGGCATTTTGCTGGACCCTGACCTTGACTTTGGATCATGTTTTGCATATTCCTGCATAATTTGTGTATAGAAACACTGTAAATAAACTTTCACATGCATCCTGCCTACCTCTGCTGTTGTAACAGTTTGAATATTTTTCCATATGACTGTAAAATTCAGTGGATATGAATATGAAGTCTACACACCCCTGTCAAGATTGCTGGTGTAAAAAATTTAACCAGGATACATTATGTCTGAGCAGCAACAAAATTCAAGTGAAAAACAAACAGACAGTTTAAGGGGGAAAAAAAATTCTAATTGTTTTAAATTTTTTAACACAAGCCTTAACATGTTTTTGCAATTTTATTCTACTCTTCCTTGCAAAAATGCTCCAAAACTAGCATATTGCAAGGGGATCACCTATGCACAACCCTTTCTACATCATCCCAAGTATTTTTGATAGGATTTAGATCTGGGCTCTGACTTGGTCATTGATCATTGATCATTGATCTGTTTTTTTTTGGAATGATAAAGAGCCACCCTAACCCTACCTCATAGCCCAAATACTGTATGTGAAGAATATGAGAGATTGTTGTCACATGCAGGGAGTGACCAATACTTTCCAGATATTCCTGCAGCTCCTTTAATGTTGCCATAGGTCTCTTGGCAACCACCATTATAAGATTTCTTATTTTCCTTCTTTCAATTTTGGAGGGATGTTCTGTTCCTGGTTATGTCACTGTGGTGTCCCATTTTCACCACTTGTTGTTGATGGCCTTCATATTGTTCCACATACAGCTAATGTTTAAGAAATTCATTGGACCCCTCTCCTAATCAATGCCTGTCAACAATGAGAACCCATACATGATTTGTAAGCTCTTTGTGGACGATAGCTTCAGCAGTCGCTTATTAAGATGATGTCAAAAAATCTTTATTTGGGGTTAATCACAATCACTTTATTGATGAAAGGTACATGATAATTACCTTTGAACAGGAGTTCAAAAGGTGGTTCGGAAGGTGAATGGTTAATTCTGAGCTCAGTTACATGCCCTATTAAAAAAAAGTGTGCACAATTACAGAAACTAGGTCATTCTAAGTCATTGTAAGGCTTTTTGTTGTTCCCTTGAATATGGTTGGTTGCTGTCACATTAAAGGTGGAAAAAATTGGTATGATATGGGTTAATTTTTTTTTTTTTTACATCACAAGAACTTGCAAATTTAACAGGGGTTTAGAATTTCTAGCTACCATACTGAGGTACACTGAAGATGTGTAATAAGCAAAATAGCGCTCTTGCAACATGCATAAGTCTTAACTAAGCAGATGGCAGGTAGTCTGTTAAGATGTTGGTAAATAAGGAGTGGAGGGCAGATGAGGAAAGCAGTGATGCTGGCCATCTGTTACATCTCTTTCCACTAAATGTAAATATTTGTGGAAGGGGAAGCAGTACACTGCGGATCTGCCTGTAAAACAGAAACCAGGAAGGTTATGTGCAGCAGAAAATTGAACTATTATTTGAATGAACACCACTGCAAAATACATGAATATTCTTCTATTGAAATATTTGTGATGTGCTTTGTGATTCTGGTTTTAATGTGGTTGGTTGTTGCTGTTTTTTTTGTTATTCCCTTGATACGTTTGTGATTATCTGCCATGCTGAGGTCATAAGAGGCCATTGCTAGTGCCAGTTAGAAGGGTGTATAATATGTGAAAACATTCAAATGATCTCAAACATAAGTACTATTGCATTACTGTCTTTAGATAGATATGAGCAAGAGCTAAATCACACCATCACCACTAAAAGCATTATGGGTAATCCAGAGAACAAATACAACTTTTTTTTTTATTTTAATTTCAGTACTCCATTGTTTAGTTATAAAAAGGCATGTTGAGACCTGAGATATGATTTTCACAGAAGCAATGCATATTCCTTATTGTTTTTTACTGACTGTGTTAGTACCTGCCCTCAGTGTATTTGGCTACTCTGAAATAAGTTTCTTTTGTTAATTTGATATAATGATGTGACTTTATACTTCACTTCAAACAGCATGTTCTTGACTTATGATCAATAGGGTGAATGTAAGTGTATCAGATCTCTCTGGAAAATGCACACATTTATCTCTAGAGCTGAAGAAAAGCTTGTCTTTCCCTTCTCTCAAGGACTACTTTCAAGAATGCCAAACAATCATTCTGTGGTTCTCTAATGACATGGGCAGACAGTAGTCATTTTTGTTGTGGCTCAGACATGGTCCTGAGGTTCTGCTTGCTGCTTACATTGCAGCTCCTGGAGTCTGGTGGCTCTGTTTGGAGTGAGGGAGTCTTTGACCTTTAAGATGGCTTTAATGCATCAGCTCAGCATATGTACATAGTTACAGGCAAAATACATGTTTCACCTCCAAGTTCTTACAGCCAAGCAGAATCAATTTCATAAAGCTCACAGATTTGCCTGGTTGAGCCAACGTCTTCAATTACGACCATATTTTTATGAACAGAGGTATATTTGACATTATTATTCGGGCTGCTGGTGCCAATATGGGGGAAAGCCTTACCAAAAAACTATTTAGGGTGTGATGCCTGCTGTCTCCTCACATGTGCTCCATGACATTATGACCCTTCTTTTCAACAGGAAATTAAACTGTGGCAAGCAACGATTATTCACCACAAGATCACTCTTTAATTCTTTTTTCTGTATTCTCAATTACCCACCCAAGCCATTGTACAGAAAATGTCTTTTCATATGCTTTATGAAATGCACTGTTCATTCAGAATTAGCTTAATTGAATTTGCTAACAACTGGATGCAATTTTATTAGTACATGTAAATGGTCAGGGATCCAGCCAGAGGTTTCTAAAACATCAAGTGTCATTATCCTTATATGTTGCAATTAATGATATGCAAAACAAACATTCATGTAAGTGTCTGTCCTATAGCCTTTCTTGCCTTTCCCCAGTAGTCCTTTCCTTCTGATGCTGACTTTGGAATCTGATGCACATTCTAACTTTTAAAATGTACAGTCATACAAATTTGTGTACTGTACACTCCAAATCTGAGCCACTTGGTATGCCACTTGGTCATCCAGTGCAGTTTGGTCTTAGATTAAGTTAATCCAGTAAACCACTTATGTGGTATACTTCCAGAATTGCAGAATGTGTCTGCAATAAATAAGCTGTTCATAAAATTATATCTGATTGATACGCATTGCACCACAGATTGAATATGGCAGTTGATATACATTTTTGTGTCTTCCTCTACTTCACTCACATTGTCAAATAGAGGTTTAACATAGGATTACTTTGGGTCTGAGAGATAACTGAAGTTTGATATGGTTTGTTTTGCATTTCCTACCACCAAAACCGTGCATCAGTGCTTCATGCAGCGTTGTTTTTTGCAAGTCTCGTTTTATCTCTTGTTAATATCCAGTGACAACTTGCCATTTTTGAAGCTGTGGCCTATTAGTTACCAGTTAAGATGATAATGTTAAAGATCATGAAAAGCAGGGCTACTCTATGATGCAAAGACCATCCATAGCTGGAAGGCCAAGAGAGCAAAATTGGCCATGCTGTCAGGGAGGGCGAGGTGGCATGCTCTCTCTCCCATCAATCACAGTGCCAATTTTCAATCATGGGCATATGCATGCTCATGCAAAATTAGGGAGGGAGAAAAAGCATTTTGGATACTCATGCATGCAGAAGGGGCCAGACAGTGGTTTGCTCTGGATGTGTTACACCCTCTGATGTTTCATGAGCAGCAGTTCAAAAAGATCTTTGTCTCTGAGGAAGCACATGATAGCCTTCTCCTTCCCTGGTTGGCAGCTGTCATGTGGCAGGGGTGAGAATTGGTCATGACTAAATTAGGGAGGGAACAAAAGTTGATCAAAAGCAGATACCTGTTGCCACTGGTGTGGTAATTAAGCATATTACTCTCCAGGTCATATTTTGGTTGCATTTTCAACCATTTTGGATGCAGTTTGGAGCCTTGTTGGTGTGTAATAAATTGACTATGAGAAGCCTACCAAAGTTTTCCCAAGACTGACTTGAGCAAAAACTGCTTGGGAATGACCTTGATAAGCACTGTTTTATTTTCTCAGGTCAAAAAAGCTGAACAAAGAAAGCCTTGTTTTGGACATGAGTGGCCATTCTCACCAAAAAACCTGAAAAAATAAATGATACAAAATGACAAAATATTAGTGATAGAAAAGTCTTGTAACAGTGACCTGCAGACTTTTTCCAGTCACTTATTAACTGTAGAAGATTGTGCTTGCAAGGACTGCTGCTTTTGTGAAGACAAAGTCTTTCAGTTGATGCTGCTGACATAATTGTTACAGTGCTAGGCTTTAAGTTAGGTAGATAGATAGGTACTCCCATGACACTTAAGGTCATTCCATCTGATGCAGCTTTGTGACACAGTCATAGCATGAGCTGGGTGAGGCCATTTGAAACATGGAGCAGCAAATGTTGCTCATTGTAGAGTTGGTGAAGGAAATTTGGATCACAACAGAACAGCCTGCTTAGGATTGTGTGCAGCCTTTCAGTTAAGTGATCAGAGAGATTATATTGTGATGAACACTGCTAAGACCAGACACTACTAGTGAAACAAAAAAGGCAGAGTATACTAATAAATATATTTGTAAATGTGTTTGCTGTGGTTTCCTACTTTGACTTCTCTTTCTCTATTTTACCTCTCCACTTACTTTCCTACTGCACACTGAAACTCCAGTATGTACACTGTAATTACAGTCTCTTGCCTTCTGTTTTACAAGGGCTTCATCCAGCCCTAAATGAGCCTCTGGAGGCCATGATTTCTTTTGCACTTAGGCTGGGGGGTCTGTAGATGTGTAATTATACCTTCTTTGGTCCCGTGCATGCCAGGGCTGCTGTTGAATTGCTGCATTGCGATTTGCTGCATGGAGACTGAAGCAGGAAGGCAGTGTAGGAGTGAATCTGTCTGTTTTCCCTTTTCTGGCATTGTCTCAGTGCTTCACTCTCACGGGACCCTATGAATAGACAATACATCCTTCTGCCACAGGGCTGACGTACTGTAGATGATTTTCTGATTTGAGTAAGATATTGTAAAGCATGTATTTCAGCAGATATCTTTTTGTGTTCAGTGCAAGCTGTATTGAGTAAACACTGCTGCCTGACCAGAGTTAGACAAGGACACAGGTGTTCCTCTGGGTGGGTGATTCAGGATAAACAGATTCCACACTGTCAAACACCATTAATCAGTTAGTCTTTCCATTGTGCTTCCACTTGACAGGAGTCCAGATTTAAACACATCCCAGTTGCACCAGGATATGGAAATGTGTGATGATGCACTGCATTTTTGCATCCCCAAAAGGTCAACATTGCCATAACTGTCATGACTCTTAACATAATGGCAAACTTGCATACCAACAGAAACCAGGTTCTGTTAATAATACAAAAAATAGCATTAATTTCAAACAAAACCATGGGGCATTACCCTAATAGGTAGTGTCTGGCTTTGTGTAATTCAAACTTACAGACTTCTACATACAAACTTAATCTTATTAGCATGCACACGTTCACATTTGTGATGAAAGTTCCATATCACAGGATGTGATGTATAACAAATGAATTTACATGAATTTAGTAGAATTTACATTGAGAACAATTAAATTTATCAACTGGGTTTCATGCCCTGCCAAATCAAATTATCATTCTACTCATGCCATGTTGTAGTAATGTGCTGCTAATTTGTTCCTGAATTACCATATTCTTGGCACAAATGACAGAGCTTCTTTGTTTCTGAATTGCTTTAGTGCTCAGACATTTTTGCTGTTCTTCAACATTGACTTTAGTCTTTGCTCCTATTGCAGATTTTTCAGTAGTCCACCTCAAAAGGCATTGTTGTATCACAGGAGAGTCCAGACTTATAGACATCATGATAATATATTCACTTGTTCATGAACAGAGTCTGTTTCTGCTTGTTCATAAAAAGACCCTATTCATCATTGTCTTGCCTTTTCTTCAATTCAATTCAATTCAATTCAATTTTATTTGTATAGCGCTTTTAGAAACAGACATTGTCTCAAAGCAGCTTCACAAAAGTATATAAATTCTGAATTCATAATTCTGAAATTATGCATTCCTGCATAAAAGTGGATATGTAGAAAGAGGCATAGGTGACAAAAAGAACCATATGTTCTTTAGAATAAAGGAGGCAGAAACTACAGGAGAACACTCAGGAAAAAATTTTAATGAAATATCTTGTTTATTTTTCTTTCCTCATGGCCAGTATCACATACCACATTATCCAGGATCAGTTGAGTAGGTCCAAGCCTTGTGAAAGCCTTATGCTGAATGTGAAAATGTCCTTCATTGTATTTTCTCTTTTTATTTAAATAAGCATTTATTAATAAGCGCACACGAGAGGCATGGTGGTGCAGTGGTTAGCAATGTCACCTCACAGCACGAAGGTTCTTGGTTTGAACCTGATGGCCGACTGGACTCCTTTCTGTGTGGAGTTTGCATGTTCTCCCTGTGACACCGCGAGTTTCCTCCCACAGCCCAAAGGCATCATTAGGTTAACTGGCTACACTAAGTTGCCCATAGGTGTGAATGTGAGTGTGAATGGCTGTTCCTCTCTGTGTTAGTGGTGTGATAGACTGGCAACCTGCCCAGTGTACTCCACCTCTTGCCCAAAGTCAGCTGGGATTGGCTCTAGTTCCCCCGTGACCCTTAATGGATAAACGGAGTAGATACTGGATGGATGGGCATACACATTCCAGTGAAATGCATAAGGATATTCCTGCTGCATTAAAGGAAAGTTTCACCCTTGCTGGAGAATTGCTTATCCAAAAGAATTCAGATTAAATTACACATTCTTTTTTTGTAGATTTCCAAATAAGTAAAACTCTTCCTATTGGTAACTCAAAGCTCAAAGAGGCTTGTTCCTCCACCAGTTTATTTTAACATTTGGTAAAGATGATTTATGGTAAGCCTACATTGTTAGGAATTTATCTCTAACCAATTTAAACGATATGAATGCATGTATGAATTTTTTCTGTATTTTCTTAAATGTGGCAGTTACATTGCCTGTTATTTGTGTGAGAAAGGGGTGTGGGTGTGTGGGTGCATGTGTGCACATGTGTATTTTGGGATAAGTCTGTGCAGGAAGCATTTGTAAGCACCTGAAGGCATAGTGCAGTCAAATAGAGATAAATCTCACATGGGCCTCCTAGGATAACCCAGATTACTCGAGGAACCAAAAGCTTATAGGAAACACATCTGTCCATTGCCACACATGAACGCACAGGAAGTTAAGTATGCCTTGGTCTTAACATGTTAATAGAGGTGTCTCTATATTTTTGACCCAGTATGAATAATTTTGACCCTGGGTTGATTTTAGAAAACCCAAAATAAATTAAAACATACCAAATTCTTATGCTTATTCTTTAAAACAATCAATCAGTGACTATTTCAGCGTTAATTTACTGTGTTAGAATTCCAGTGGGTCAAAACTTATATATATATCAAGTTGGCTCTGACTTTAAAGGTGGGACATTCCATAAACTGATGTAATGACTTTTGGGGGCGTATGTTGGGTCAACTGTCATAATTTGGAGTTAATTGGGAGTGCAACTGTGGCAGTAAATGGGTCTACATTTAGAAGCAATGCCTTTTACTCCTGGTACCATAGAAAACCCAAGCAACTTTGCCAAAACTAAAAAAAAAAAAACTATGGACCATAACAAGTCCAGTTCCTCCTTAGAAGTAATTTCAAACAACTTAATTTACCACAAGCATCTGTAGGAACAATGGCATGCAAATATAAAAATCTTGAGAACTGCATCATTTAGGAAGGAGGCACAAATTTACTCCTGGGGATAAACAAACTTTGGGCCATAAGGTTTAACTGAACCCCAAGACAACAGCAAAGTAACTGGTGAAGGGCTTGGGGGCATCAGGTACCGAAGTGAACATCCACCTCACCTACATACAAGAGAGTCCTACATCACCATGGCTTGAAAGGCTGTTATGCAAGGTATAAGCCCCTAATCCAAAACTGACATAAAAAAGCCAGACTGAAATTTGTATGTGATCATCAGAATGAAGATCTAGCCTTTAGTGTTCTTTGAAGTGTTCTCTGGTCATATGAAACAAAAACTGAACTGTTTGGTAGGCATGTAACAATTCACCCAGTTAACGATTCGGTTCAATTCATGATATTGGGTTCACAATTAGATTTTCCCATGATATTTTTGAAAAAAGAAAAAGAAAAAAAGAAAGTTTTATTACCAAAACAATGTAGCATTTAATTATCTAGTCTTTATGAACTTTAAATTTTCTTTAAAAATTTTCACTTTCTTAATAACCAACAATAATTATTTGCAAACAATTGTAAAAGCTGGCATATAATATAGTAGCCTATTAACCCTCAATACATCAGTATAATTCTCGAACACTGAAGCATTTCACTGGGAAAGACAAAGAAATTCCTCAGTTTTTGTCATCTGTTAAACAAATAGTTATAGTTAGAAAACTATAGAAAAGAAAAATGACAATTACAAGATTGTTTTGTTTGAGAAGGCATGAATTGTACTTTAATGTGATAAAAAATATGTATTAGTAACATCTACACATATTAAACTTCATAGCTTTACATACACCCTAAACCTCATTTCCATAGCCAGGTCCAGTTTGGACTTCAGTTTTGAACAACACTGCATATGTATTTGTTAGTAAGTAGTATTTACTAGATTTACTGAACTATTTATTAAACTTTACTAATCCATATAGGTAATAAGAAATGACCGCTGAGAAGTTCATGATTTGTAAAATACAAGCAGGCAGTCAGCAGCTGCTATGGGGTGTAGAGGGTTAACTAAAATATTCTTTTTTTAACGAGAAAAAAGTTAATAACAAATTGGCGTTTTGCTAATAACCATTTATGAACATTTGTGAAGGCTATAGTCTAGCTTAAAGATAAAACAACTACCTCTATTTGCTTACCTATCTTTAGCTGTTGGTAGTCTGTAAAAGAAACAACCAATTTCTTGTTGAATCCATTTGTACAGTCAGTTGAACAAAATCTCTGTTGTTTTTAGACTTATTTTTGTGTTTTCGTGGCGTTCAAACTGTGCCACTTCAACCTTGAGTGGACGTCATGTGCATTCCCTCTATTGTTATTCCACCCTCTGCTGTCTAAACAAAGCTATTACAGCTAGGAAGGACTACGAGATTGCACAGCCTGATAATGATGATTAATTTTTTTATTTCCTTGATTCATATTGTCATAGAATTGTACCGCGATTTATCGTCACATGATATATTGTTACATTGCCTATTGTTTGTCCATAATGATTAGCACTATGTATGGAGGAAAAAGGGTGAGGCTTCTTGGGATTGACTCTGGCTCTATGCTCTACTACCACTTTCAGCAGGATAAATGTGTTTCTGAAGATAAATTAATCAATAATGTTTTGGCATTCTCAGATGCTAAACATAATCTTGCAAATATACATAGTTCATTATCATTAGAGAAAGTGATCAAATCACATGTTGGAAATGTCACTCCTTATGTAGTTTTATGTAGTGCAATGCGTGTTTTCTGTGTGGGTACACTTATACAGGAGTGAGCAGAGTTATGTTTAATGGGTATTCTGGGCTGGCACAAGACAGTCTAGAAGTGGAGTAATTAATGTTTGTGAACTTTAGGGGGTTTGCTCAGAATTCCTATGTTAAAGGCTTTTTACAGGGGTGCTGGGTGGGCTGCCTCCAAGCCTTCCTCACCAGGAAGACAATAAATGTGTAGTCCCAGTGGTCTTTCTTGTAAATACCTCTATAAAAATATTGATAGAGTGAAGCCACCACTGGAACAGGCTGTTACCACCTACAGTAAGAAAGGAAATGGTTGGATGCAAAGCATATGCAAAGGAAGTATTTGCAGGCAACACATGGATTGTGTTGCAAATGCATTTTGTTGGTTAAAATAATACTTACACTTACAGGGGATTCTTTTCAGTGATTTGCACATATACAGTCCTTTCCAAAAGTATTTTGGAGCAGCTTTTTTGCTATGCACTGAAGACATTTGTGCTTGAGATCAAATGCTAAAAATGAGATGATAGATCAGATTTTCTGATTTTTTTGCTTTCCTTTCCTGATATTTACATCTAGATATTTTAAGCAACTTAGAACATGGCACCTTTGGTGTCAGAACAACCAATTGTTGGGTGAGCAAAAGTACTGGCAGAGGTATTTAAAGAACACTTAATACCTTAACTTACATTAATTAAAGGGGTGGGTGCTCTCCCTTCATCCTTATCTTTAGGAGGTGAAATGCATGCTCATTTGTGTTAAGGTCTGGTGATTGACATGGCCAATCTAAAAACATTCCACTTTTTCCCCTCTAAAAAGTTCCTTGTTTTGTTGGCAGTGTGTTTTGGGTCATTGTCCTGCTGCAAGATGAAGTTCTTCCCAATTAGATTGGATTAATTTCTCTGTAAATTGGCAAACAGAATGTTTCTGAGGACATCTGAATTGATTCTGCTGCTACAGTTATGAGTTCCATCATCAATAAACATTAATGAGCCCATTCCAGAAGCAGCCATGCAAGCACAAGCCATGACACTGCCATCCCAATGTTTGATCGACGAGCTTGTATGTTTTGGATCATGGGCAAATTCCTTCTTTCCCCACACTTTGGCCTTTCCATCCATTTCGCAGAGATGCTTCCAAAACTTTTGTGGCTCATTTCAAGTCGCAATGGGAGGTGAACATGGGCAGGCTATACAAAAAGGTCCAGAGCCAGCTCTATGTGTTGAGGAGGTTGAGGTCCTTAGGAGTGAGAGGTCAGCTGCTGAGGGCATTTTATGAGTCTGTAGTATCGTGTGCCATCTTTTATGCTGTGGTGTGCTGGGGCAGTTTCTCAGCCAAGGACACCAATGGACCAAACAAGATAATCAAAAAGGCCGGCTCAGTCCTGGGGGTGAAATTGGACACAGTGGAGATGGTGGCTGAGAGGAGGATGCTGGGAAAAAGGTTTCAGTAATGGAAGCCTTATCACCTACTATATAAAACAATCCAGGGACAAAGGAGTATGCTGAGCATCAGAATTCTTCTGCCCCAGTGCAGAAATGAATGCTTTCGCTGGTCTTCCTTCAGCCATCAGACTATATAACTCTTGTCTATAATGCAACTGTTCGTCCATGCGTTATCATCTTGGCACGTTTCTCTGTAATCATTTACATTTACATTTACATCATTTGGCACCTTATCCAGAGCGACTTTCATACGTCTTATTTTATACAAGTGAGCAGTGAAGGGTAAGGGCCTTGCTCAAGGGCCCAGTAGTGGCAGCTTGGCGGTGCCGATCACTAGTCCAATGTCTTAACCATTAGAAATTCCACTAATAACCTTTTCTGTCAACAACCGCTCAACTAAGTAAAGAGAAACAACAGTCCATCATTATACTCTTTTAAAGTAATAAAAATAAAGAAAAACATTGAATTAGGTGTGTCCAAACTTTTGACTGGTAGTATATATATATATATATATATCAGAACAGAGCTGGCCCTTGAGATCACCCTGTTCAGTCTCTTCTTGTCCCCAGCAGAGTATATATGTGTGTATATATATATATATATATATATATATATATATATATATTTACTCCATTTGAAGCATCATATAATCGGATATACCATCTGATAACATGATTACAGATATATACTGCTATATGTTATGATCTGTTCTGGTACATGATTAGAGATACATGGAGAGGGAGAGAGAGGGAGAGGATTGCTCAGGGCCAGACATGGCCTGCTGCTGCTTCTTCTGCTCAAATAAAAGGAAAACATGGAAACCCTTCAAAACAAGTGACAACATGAAACAGAGGTTCATCTTTATATAATTATTTTATTATATTGGTCTGCACAATATGAACAACACCAACAGAACTGAAAGATGCTATAAATGCCTCATTCTAAGCTTACAAAAACACAATGGTTTCATACTTATGAATATTATACTTATTATATTCCATTTCTATATTCTATATTCACTTACTTTGTGTGTTTTTGTTTAACTTGCATGTGAGGTCTAATTTCCCCTTGGTGATTAATAAAGTCTTGTCTTCTCTCGTCTCACCTCATATTTCCTTGCAAAATTTCAATCTGCCCTTCTGCTTCTTACTGCTGTTGAGGTTTTTTTTGCATATTGTACTATGGTCTCTATATTTCTGCTCTCAAAATCTTTGAACAGTGGATTGTAATAACTTTACCCCTGCCCTGTGGCAGTTATTGGTCACTGAGTGCTGTTTTGCGTTTTTTCTTACCAACTCTCACAATGTTACTGTCATGAACTTCTGTTGATTTCCTTGGTTGACCTGCTCGATGTCTGGTAATTAGTATACTAGTAGTTTCTTTCTTTTTCAATTTTCCCTCTTTTTCTCACCTTCAAAATGTCTTGTTTTTCTTCCATAGACATGTCTCTGGTCTTCAGGCATGTTTATTCTTTTTAATAACAAATGCAGTCTTCACTGGCAAAACCCAGGGCTCGAACCAAGAGTAGACATTCAGAGCTATTAATTGTTTAAACGGTCAATCTAACAGGGCACACCTGGGCAACAAGAAACTCCTGTCAGTGTCTGTGAACATGTCAGCCAGTACAGTGTTCTAGTGATTTGTGTTACCTATTGAGATATGCGGTTGTTAGGTTTAAAGTTAAGGTTCTAGGGTTAACATTGAGCTTTAAGTGTTAGGGGTGAGGTTAGGGTTTCATTAAGGGCTGCGGAGTATAATCGAGTTTATTTTCTGCAATCGGCAGCATTTATTCATCCTATGGTAGCATTTTTTTGCCAAGCTAGCACAAATCGTTATAACACTGGCAGCGCAGCAAAATAGTACAGGATTAGGGCTACAGCTGATGAACTGTTTGCCGTCCACCAGAGCAAAAGGCTATGTATACATGAGCGACTAGTGTGTCCATTTCGTTGCTTTTAATGCCTTGAGTCTTCTCACAAATATGGTTTTTTTGTTGGTGATGCAGTACTCATGTAAAATTGTATCACTGTGCGCATGCGTGCCATTTCGGAGGACAGGCGCGTTCTCAGTAAAGTCAGATACAGGTCATTTATAATTATGAATGTGAATCGTCATGATAGTCAAATCTGATCTGAGCAAAAAATCAGAGTTGAGCAATGAGGCTTGCAGTGTGAATGTAGCCTTATATTCATCTTTTAAGCTCAAACCCACTTGTCTTCAGTGTATAGCAAAAACAAAAGAATTGTCCTTGCTGCTCCAGTACTTTTTGAGGGGACTGTGTTTGGCATAATTACATAATTGTCTTCTTTGTTGCTCTTTCTTTACAGTGGGGAATGGGCAGTCTGTGCAGATGGACCCAGAGATATCTGGCTTTGTGGATTCAACAGTGGAGCTGAGCTGCCGCTTTATAAACAGCAAACCCGCAGTGAAGATCTCGCAGGTCACTTGGCAGAAGTCCTTCAATGGCACGAAGCAGAATGTGGCCATCGCCAACCCAGCACTAGGTGTGTCCGTCCTGCCTGCTTTTAAAGACCGTGTTACCTTCAAGCACCTGGCCATGCCACAGACAAATCCATCGCTTGAGGACACCACGATTGTTTTCAGCAACCTGCGCCTTTCGGATGAGGCTGCTTACATCTGCGAGTACACCACCTTCCCAGCAGGCAACAGGGAAAACATGGTCAACTTAACTGTCTATGGTAATCAAGTGCATATTCAACTCCAGCTCTTATTGCAAGCATGTACAGTGAATTTATTTATTAATTATTATTAAAATTTATAATATGTTCAGTATTATACAGTCAAGTCAAGAATTAATGGCACCCTTGGTACAGATGGTGGTGTCTAATTGTACATTTGGCGACTTGGTGACACCAAAATTCTTCTATCATCTGCTTTTCCAACCATGAACCTTGACGAGTTTTTTTGCCTCTCTAACCATCCTCTTTACTGTGCATGGGGGCAAAATAGACATCCTCTTCTAGGAAGGTTCATTATAGCACTGGTTGTTTTAAATTATTGCCCTAACATTGGATATGGACATTATCAGGCAAGTAGCTATTTTCATAGTCATTGCCTGAATAATGAATGTCAGCACACTTTTGTCTTGTGTTCATTAATTTTCCCCATGTTGTCAATTGGCTAATGGAATTTGATGTTTGTGTCATCTAACATTTATAATTCAGTGAAACACAAACTAATGGCAGTTAAGCAGGATTTTTTTCATAAGAAAAAAGTGCTATGGGCTAATGCATGATGCAAATTTTAGGTAAAGTCTTATTTTCATATAAAACATTTACTTCAATTAAAGGTTGGATTTCTGTCATATTTTCAGAAGTAAGTAAGTCTTAGCCAATTAACCACAAAGGACATTTTTTCATAGCCTTTCTTACTCATCTTTACCAAGGGTGCCAACATGCCTACAGATTTTTGCTCTCACTGGCTACTGTGTATGCAAATAAAACACACTCACACACACACACACACACACACACACACACACACACACACACACACACACACACACACACACACACA
>JAQQZR010000037.1:15095584-15107994 GCA_030068235.1 Notoglanidium macrostoma | reverse complement strand
CACACACACACACACACACACACACACACACACACACACACACACACACACACACACACACACACACACTAAGATAATGTCTCTATTTAATTAAAAGTAATTTTTTAAAGAGCAAGGTATAGATAAAGATAGAGGGAGAGAGTAAACTAGAACTTGTGGAAAGTTTGTGTAGGACCTGTGATAGAAAAAGTAATAAGAAATGAAATGTTGGTGTGTTTTTCATCAAGCTTGTCAAAAGGAAACAATTTTCTGATGTAGTGCTCTTTTGCCAGCATGGCGCTTCAGTTACTACTTGCCTTTTGAAATTGCCAGAGCCCTACCTCACCTTGTTGGAGTATCTCTGCATGCATGCACATGCGAAGAAGGGGTTATTTAGAAGGCCTCCCTTCACCTCTGGCAGTTAGAAGGGATGCAATCGAATCAGCTTCCAGTGCATTCCACACACATTTGTGCAGCCACATGTTTTTTATTTAGATACAGTGCTAATTAATGCCTTCTTCATCAGCTTTTGACTACCCTTTGAAAAGTTAGCAACTGAATTTGTTTGACCAACATAGAGCTGTAGAAACAGTGGAATTGAGGAAGGGTGATACAGTAATGGTTCCAAAATGTAAATGATTTATACTGCATGCAAATAGATTGTTTCAAATTCAAGCATTTGTGTGTTTTTGTTTTGTTTTCACCTAGCACGTCCCATGACGTATATGACCCTTACAACCCCCATCATCATCGCACGGGCCCAGAAGCACACGATGACAGTTGCTACATGTCTGTCAGCGAATGGGAAGCCACCTAGTGTGATTATGTGGGATACCAAGCTAAAGGGCCAAGTCATGTCACAGGAGACACGCAACCCCAATGGCACAGTCACTATACGCAGCAACTATGTGATCGTGCCAAGTCGTGAGAGTCACCGCCAGAAACTCACATGCATTGTCACCTACAATACTGAGCATATCCGCGAAAGTGTCATTCTCAATGTTCAGTGTAAGGCAAACTGCTTACTTTAAGAACCTCCTTACAAGACAAATTAAATGTATATACACTATATCTGTCCAAAGTATGGTAACTGTTGTTATAGTCATGATTTTCAACAACCCCAAACATACCTCAGAGTTATGACAGAGATATGTGGAGATGAAGGAAGTGTAAAGGAATGGCTTGTGCAGAGCATGTTTAAGGAGAAAATGTGACACATCTACTTGACAAATCAAAAATTATATACAGTTCTGGAAAAAAAAATACACTGGAAACCACTGCAAAACTGTCAGTTTCACTGGTTTTACTATTTATAGGCATGTGTCTGAGGAACATGAAAATTTTTGCTTTATTGCATAAACTACTACCAACATTTCCCCCAAATTCCATGTAAAATATTGTCATTTTCTGCAATTAAATGCTCGAAGTTACAACTGGTCAAAATAACAAAGATGCAGTGTTTTCAGACCTTGAATGATGCATAGAAATCGAGATCAAATTCAATTGTAAACACCACAATAGCAATGTTTGAAATTAGGAAGAGTTCAGAAATCAATATTTGGTGGAATAACCATGACATTTAATCACAGCTTTCGTGTGTCTTGACATCCTCTCCACCAGTCTTTCACGTTGCTCTTGGGTGACTTGCTGCCACTCCTGGCACAGAAGTTCAATCCGCTCAGATTTGTTTGATGGCTTGTGACCATCTGTCTTCCTCTTGATCACATTCCAGAGGTTTTCAATGGGGTTCAGGTCTGGAAATTTGGCTGGTCATGACAGGATCTTGATCTTGTGGTCCTCCATCCACACCTTACTTGATGTGGCTTTGTGGCATGGAGTATGGTCCTGTTGGAAAACCCAATCCTCAGATTTATGGAACATTTTCAGAGCAGAAGGAAGCAAGTTTTCTTACAGGATAATCGTGGACATGGCTTGATTCATGTGTCCTCCCAAACAGAAATCTGCCCCATTCCAGCCTTGCAGAAGCACCCCCAGATCATCACCAATGTTTCTAAACATCCTTGGCATGCACTTAACCCCAGCTGCCTTTTGCCATTGTTTTTGGAGGTCACTTGATGTTATCCTACGGTTGTTGAGTGACATTCAAAGGAGTTAAAGATCATCCTGGTCAGTAGAGAGTGATTTTCGCCCTCTTCAACTTTGTTGTCCCCCTTGACCTTGTTCTTATGAACTGCTGTTTTTGAAATTGTGAGGATGGAAGCAACCTGATGCTCACTGTATCCCTCTGCCAGTAAAGCCAGAATTGAACCCTTCTTTTTCCTCACTCAGATCTTTTCTTTCTATCTATTTTGGCATGATGAATACCTAATCAGTATCTCATTAAGTAAAATGAGGTCTGTTTGTGCTGGAATTCCACCAGAGACACTGGAAAGAAATGGCTGCCATACATAAAGATGCTGATTTAAGAAAAAATTGAAGTTGTAATTTTTTCCAGAGCTGTATGTACATATCCACAGTAGTGGGGTGCAAGACTGTGATACCACAAGCAAAAAATGCTTCTGTTTGGCATTGTTTCTAAGTTTAATACAAAGTTTTTCATTACAAGTGATAAATGCAACAACTTGACTGAAAAGTACTATCTTAAAAAAATTACATGAATGTCAGAGTTTCTTAGTATTTGATGTGTTAAATTTAGAACAGCTTGAATATTGAATAGTAAAAATGATGCACATTTCCTTTTTTGTTTTAGAATACTGTGCTGTGCTTTAAAAATTTGGAAACACCTAGCTTTTTATGTACATTCTTATATACATTCAGTAATGACTGGAAATCTGGCTCTTTTCAATGAGTCAGGTCATTTGACTCAGCTTGCTAATAATAGACAACATGTTTGGCTCCCAAAAGGCTCCATTGCCCTACTTTTTTAAAACCAAACATAATTTGTGATATTGTGTGCAATGATTGTTCTTCCTTGACTAACTAAATGAAGGATGGACGGAGGGAAAGAGTAAAATATAATCAAACACATTCTTTTCTTACAGATGAACCTGAGGTAAAGATTGAAGGTTTTGATGGAAATTGGTACCTGAACCGTCAGGATGTAAAACTCACATGTGATGCAGATGCAAATCCAGCTGTCACTAGATACCACTGGAAACTGTGAGTCTAAATTATGTTCATTTCATTTCTCACAGGTGACTTTTTTTGCACTGAAGAAATGTATGATTTTTGTTCATGCCTAAAAAAAAGGATGCTTTTTGACATCATTTTCTCTCCGTGTATTTCTGCAATCACACACAGAAGAACCAGATTAGTATATATATCTCTGCAAATAGATTATTCTTTCATACATGAAAAAAGGCAGTGTGGGGGTATTGAGAGGGTAGTGAGAGTATAAGAGAGAGAGACAAAGTGTTGTTGAATCAACATAAAAGTCCTGTTGAATCAGCATTACAGCATTACTGTTTGTAGTTATATCTATTTTGCCTTAGATTTTATCACTGTTGCTTTGAATAACAAATGAGTTACGTAAATATACCCTCATATTTCTGCTTTGACACAGCCTAATGTATAATCCAAATATGGATATAGTGAAATGCATTTTGGGTTGCAGTGTTTGCAGTTCAGTGTTTTCTCAGCACAGCAGCTGGCCTGTAAGGCAGGATTTTGTTAAATTGGGGTGATGTAGAGAGGGCTGAGCGCTTGAGTAAGATGTGCAGAGAAAGGGGGAGAAATGGGAGATATGTGGGGATGAAATATAGAGACAGAGATGACAGAAAGAATACAAAAAGAGTAGGAGGGAGATAGGGATGTGTAGCAAGGGATGCTAGAGAAAGAGAAGGATGAAAGAGAGGGAGATTTAAATAGGAAGAGATGGCACCATGGTGCTGATGAATTGGAGAGAACAGACACTGTAGCAATGCACAGCACATACCAAATGTGTTGTGAAACTTCCCTGGAGCTACTTATTGAGGTCAACTGTGGCTTGCTATGGAGCATGTACACACATGCACGTACATGGGGAAACACACACGTACACACAACTGCACACATGTCTGTAAATTTGCATTCTGAAAGTAGCATATGGACACCCTTATGCCTAAACACAAATCCTGTCAATGACGTCTTGCAAGGTGAAAGATAATGGATGAGGAAGCTTAATAATAATATGTCTTTTTATGAGTAATATGTAATTCTATCCAAGACCAAAATGATGAAGTGCCAAATCCTTTCATCTGGTGTCCAGTCTAATTTTGTCTTGGCAGTGTATCTCCTGCTCTCCAAAAATATGATTATGTTTACTAAATAGAAGTGGCTAATAAAGTTGGAAGTTGGTCTGGATCAAAAAGTTCTCTCATCAGCCTTACAGCTTAGAGTGAATGATTCCACTCTAAAATAGGAAGGCTAATGGGCATCTGGAAGGAGCAGTGTATGCTGAGTTTGTTCAAATAAGCCTTAAAGAGACATTGTTGTTATGATATGTTTTAAGGAGAATCAAAGGGTCATTTGTTATTCATTAGGAATAACAGCAAAGCATGTACAGTGTAGACCAAGGATTTGCACAAAATCCACACAATTTGATGTTGTTTTGTCATTAAACGTTCTCTGGGAGCCTATCAAACTACCATGTTTCTCATCAGATCACTTGCTGTGCCTGTATGCCTATAGCTTTCAGAAGGCTGGTGTAAAAAGGGCTATGAGCCTATGGCCCTCTTCAGACTTGGTATTAGCATCTGTTTTGGGCAAACCAATCACAAGTACACAGCTGTGATGGATAACTGTTCACAACTGGTATTCTAATGTGTCCCTTCAACAATTCCGATCACATTCTGTCAGTAGCAGGGTTGCCAGATCTGCCAAAAGCAATCTGATTCAAGTCAGCCACAAAAAAAACTATCCAATATGAAACCAAAAGTCAACAAAGTGTAGCCTATATTTAGCCATTGGATGGCATTTTTAATTAATCAGTTGGGCCTTTCAAATGTTCCAAAAAATTATATTATACTCCTGCTGTCATTTTGTAAAGTTTATCTCTATAATTCACTAAGTAAAATAGTTTTTGGTTAACAAATAATATAATAATTTGCATCTGCAAGGTGACGTATTGCTTGCACAAAAACTACTTTTGTTGCAAGTGATTTGCAAAGAATAACTGTGTGATTTATGTCTTCTGCAAAGTAGGGGTAGAAACTTAAATTAGTTTTGCTTGTGCTATTTGTTCTTCATTGTCATGCAAGTTCACCTACAAGACTCCTGGAACAGTCAAACTAAAACCAAACCTAATAAACTAAACCTGGCTACGCTGTTATTTTGATTACAAACTGTGAGATGCCATGAATAACTGTACAAACTGCAATATGAAAGCAAAATAAGAGTTTATGTTGTCTTCACTGGGTAAGGTGAATAAAGACCTTTTAATAGTATCTAATTAAGGTACTAATGTTTGGGAAATATCTAATAAGAAACCAACTTGGCCTGATGTCCTAAGCTGCTTGGGTTGGATCATGAAGGTGGGATCCACTTTTTAAGTGGATTTGTGTGTTTTGGTGGGTATTTTTAAACAGGCTGAATGAAATTTCACACCTGTGTCCCTTTTGACCAACAGATTGAATGGATCCCTCCCTAAAAACGTGGAAATCAGAAACAACACTCTTCTCTTCAGGGGGCCCGTGACATACGACTTCAGTGGCACATACATATGTGATGCTACCAACAGCATCGGCACTGGCTCTGGCCTAATAGAGGTCAATGTGACAGGTATGTTGAGGGGGGTGAGGGTGGGTGGTGTAGTCTGGGGAGGGAATTTTACCTGCACTCTGGAATTGGGCAATCAGGACAGGCATCTGTTAAAACAAACTCAAGCAGTCAGGTCTGAAAGTGATTTGAGAGTAATAATAAAGTATTTGTGTTGTATAAAAAAGCCATGTCACATGGTCAAACCTCAGCCTAAAAGAGTTAGGTAACTGAGTATAATTTAGTTATGCCGAGGACAACATATAATACTATAATACTATACTACTGTCAATTATGTCTATTTTGGATGTGAACATGCACATACCCAAAATAATCTTTCTCTCTCACAAACACTCACTGACACTAACTTACCATGAGCAAGATGGAGCAGTTCCAGTGGATTAAGTAAATATTCAGTGAAATGCAGACAGCTCAAGTCATTGTAGCCTCTGCTTATGCTTGAAACACACACACAGATGTGAAAGGCAGAATTAAGTGCTCATATAACAAAGCAGATCACAGAGTTTGGAAATCACACTCACATTTCTCTCAGGTACATCTTTCCAGGACAACATCGCACCATCCTTCATCTTGCTGTTCAAAGGCTTTGCTGTTTCAAGTTCTCAAAAAGTTTCAAAAGAACATAGAACAAAGTTGGACTAATTTCTCAGCCTCTTTTTTTTTTTGCCTAAAATGCTATTGGGACCCTTTAGGTACATTGACAAATTGATAATATTGTTTAATCAAAGATTCACTCCATGCGCTTTCACTCTATGCTTGCTCCAGATGTGCTTATCCTAAATAGTTTTTTGGCTTTTTAGAGTGTATGGACAAGGATGCATGCTGAAGATTTCTCAGTTATCTTTCTCTTTCTCTCTGCATGATTCTTGGTATTGGGGTGTTTTCTCTATACATGCATTCTCATGTTTCATTTTTGAAGATTCTCTGCTTGCTTGCCATGTGAAAGTAATGGCTACTGTGTTTTACTTGTGTTGCATCTATGTGCGTATGCAGGCTTCTGTCTTTCTGGTGATTCTAAATAATATGTTATCATGGGAATATGTAATGTTATCTGCTACACTGACTAATTCTCATTCCTTGTCCTTCCAACTTGATCACAGTGTTAATTGAGTTCTGAAAAATCCCACTGAAGAAATGGAAATTGGGGACATTTTCTGTAAATGCTAAGTGCCTTGAGTAGTTTTTCTCAATGAGAGGTGATTTTCGGCTGTTAATTCGCGCACTTTCTACATGAATGATGAATTAAGCAAATAGCTTTCATGGCTAATAATTTATGGGGTTATGAAAGTGCACAAGAGTAAGCCTGCATTTGTGTGCTGAGAGACTCTGAATAGTCAGATTGTAAATATTGCCTACTATCTGGGAGGGGGGGAGGACACTGTACAGCACTGAGTATCTCCAAGATAGTACATCCTCACAAAACTTTTCTCTTGTTATTATGGCTTAAGTCACCCAAGTCATCCAAGCAGTATAAATCTTTTATTTCTTCTCTCCAGCCTCCATTTCACAGTATCCATGGGTCAGTCCACTTAGTTTGCATCTGGGTAATATATTGTCTGTCTTTGCCAGTGTCTTCCCCATCATGAAGTCCATTGAGAGGTCATTGAATTTTGTGTCTTCATCAGTCAGTTACTGATTGTAAGGGAGAGCCAAATCCTAGCTGTGTTGTACAGATGTTCTTCTAAACATTCATTGTTTGGCACATGCATGATTTAATTTATAAACACTATATAGCCAAATGTTTGTGGACACCTGACCATCTATATGTACTTTTTGAACATCCTATTTCAGATTTAGTCTCCTCTTTGCTTTCAACTAGTTTGGAGCGTGGCTGTTGGCATTCAGACACAAGAGCATTAGTGTGGTTGGGCTCTAATGCTAAAAGCCTGACATGCAGTTGACACTCAAGTGCATCCCAAAAGTGTTCAGTGTGGTTGAGGTCAGGCCGTGCTTCAACACCAACCTGAGCAAACCATGTCCTCATGGACCTCGCTTTGTGCACAGGGGCATTGTCAAGCTGGCACAGGTTTGGACCCTTTAGTGCTAGTGAAGGGACATTGGACAGCTACAGTTTCCTTTTCTTTGTCCCTCTCTAGATCGCTCTCTTTTCCTCTCCCTTCTTTTTAAATCACCTTTGTCCATGTCCAGGGTACTCCCTACATTCCACAGATATGTTGCTTGACATTAAAATATGTTGTGAGCCTTAAAGACTCTGAACAGAACATAAAATAATAAATATATGTAAGTATACTACCAGTCAAAGGTTTGGACGCACCTTCTAATTCAATGTTTTTTTCTTTATTTTTATGACTTAAAAGACACTTCATGTCTTAAAGTAATGATGGACTGTTGTTTCTCTTTACTTAGTTGAGCGGTTGTTGACAAAATATGGATTACTACAGTTGTTCAATAGGGCTGTTATAAAAAATACTGTATTTTTATCTTTTACCATTTACTATTTACTGTATGTCAAGAAATTCCACTAATAAGCTTTTAACGAGGCGCACCTGTTCACCGAAAAGCATTCCAGGTGACTACTTCATGAAGCTGGTTAAGATAATGCCCACAATATCATCAAGGTAATTTGGTGGCTAATTTGAAGAATCTAAAATATGAAACATACTTTATTTGTGTTGTTGTTTTTTACACGTTTGTGTGTACTACATAATTCAGTATATGTGTTGCTTCATAGTTTGAGGTATTCAGTATTGTTTTACAATGTAGGAAACAAAAAAAAGAAAAACCTATGAAAGAGGAGGCGTGTCCAAACTTTTGAGTAACTTTAGTGTATGTTTATCTTATTTGTTCGTCCTGTACTCCTGTACACTTTTAGATTTTTTAAAGCTAAAAAAGGGTGGAATTTCTGGGAAGTTGTGTTTGATTAAAATGTTTGTCACAATTATTTAAAAAGATAAATTGTGAACAGGGAAAAAGATTAATATTGCGTAAGCTTGTATGTAAGTTTGTATTTCGTGCATGTATGTACAATTGCAGTAATAAGTTGATAGACAGTATTCATGGACATTAATGTCATGGCAATAGTGGACTTTCAGTAATTTCTTTGGACTCTTCTTTTTCTGCTAGCTGTTAGCTATCATTAGAAATGTTACTTGAGCCGATTAATAAATTTTTATTACTGCCACGTTTTTAAATTGCCTAATATAACATTATGCGTCATGGGGTGTTCGGTTCAAGACCAAATACTTTTGTAAGCCTAGAACCACCTCATTTGCATTGGAAACATGTTAGGCACTGTCTCTGGAACCAGCAGCAGCCTTTGTATGGGGAAAAAAGTCTCTTTAAAATTCTCTTAGGGCTTCTTCAGCTTTGTGCTAAGAAGTAATAGTTCTGCACTCTGCCCTAAATTCTGGTTATAGTGATCTGTGTATTAATTTGTCTTCTACCAAATCTGTACAGATTAACTGAGTATTAAGGGATTGAGTAGCTGTGTTGCATGTTCATGCATGACATTACAGTAGCAGTTGCCAGAAATATACTTTCTTTGGCCCTTGTATTCTTTTTATAAATGAAAATAGCCTAATTTGACACGTTTCGATGTGCGTTTCCACACAGCCTTGAAAAGATCAGATCTGTGTCAAATTATTGCAAAAACAATCATATTTGAGTCACATGGCAGTCACAGCATGTGATTCGTCACAGCATGGCAGTGTCGTAGCCTCGTGCACAAATCAAACAACTGAGAGTTCAAGTTAAGCATCATTTGAAGTTGCAAAAACAAAGTTGCAAGTTAATCTTAGTGAGTGGAGTTCCAACAGTGACATTTATTAGATAGCCTATCCCTTATGCAAAGAAAATACATTTCCCTATATATTAACTGTCAATATATTAAATTATTTAGTCTTCTCATTTACTGGTTTATTAAAAAAGATTTAATGAAGCTTACATTCCTCTTGGCTATACTATGTGGTACTGATTAATAATTACTGAAAATAACCCAAATATTCATATCTTAAATATACTGAAAATATACAGAATAATATACTGTGCTATATAATGATCAATATATTACAATATATTGCAGAATGCATAAGGAATTGCAGCATTTCATATATGGAGCATATTAAATGGGAATACATTTGGATATATGGGAAAATGTATGTACACCACAATTAATAACCATTTAATTATTAGTAACTATTGTTTCACCATTTCAACACCTTACAACATATCAAAAATCTCTTAGCATTTTAAAATTAGCAGTATCTTGACATCATGTGTAACAATATGAAATGAATCCAATAAACTGTATAGGAGAAGTATAGCCCAATTGGATGAAAAAAACATTCTTTCTGTCGTCAGATGGTGGCGCAATATCACGGTATCACTCTGGGCATGCAAACCATCATAACCAATAACCTGTGAAGTTTGAGCTGTATCAAGGAATGCCTGGAGACTCACTACCTGAAACATAAAAATTCATTTTGTCACTATTTCAACACTGCAAGATATCAAATTTCTCTTTGCAATTTAATATCAGGATCATCTTGACATCATGTATACCAAATCTGGCATGAATCGGATGTAGCATCTAGGAGGAGTATGTTAAAATGTAACATGTCAAAATGCACAAAATCCAAAATACCTCACTTCCTGTTGGGTGGGGCTAATGTAATGTACAAATGTAATGAACAAAACAAATTTATTCATCTTGGGGAGACCCACATTCCTACCAAATTTAGTGCATGTATGTGAAACTGTATACCAGCCACAAAACTTAATGGTATGCGGTAATGCTATAGAATCACTGGGCCACCCATGGGAACCAATGCAAAAATGATCAAGCCTTATAAATAATCACAGAAGCAAAAGGGTACTACATGCCAATGGTGCTTGGGTCAAAAAAATTTAAAATAAAAATAATAATCCTAAAAGAAGCAAAATGGTCCTACATACCTCAGAAAGAAATTTCTGAGAGAGACTGAGAGAGAGAGAGAAAAAGAGAGAGAAATGGATTCATCCAATGAGGAGTGAAAAAGGCATTGAGATTGGAGGAGAAAGTAGAGGGAAACTTACAGAGAAAGTAGCCTCTGTAATAGGAACTGACAGTTATTAGTTGTTTGACTATAGATGTTGAATACAAAATGACAGCAAACATTAAGGATAATTATGTTGCTTTAGGATTAATGATGGCAAGAAATTTACAGTATACACATACTGTCAAAATATAATACGTTGCCCACCGAATGTCTTGCCATAGCCTTATTGGCAAATCACAAAAAACATGAAAAGTGAGGTTTGAATGTATGATAGCTGTCCCTCCCTGATGTGTCCTTTTAAACATCTGAGGTTCAAACAAGTTTTTGTTAGTGAGCACCCACATTGAAAGAGGAAAAGTTAATCTAATCTTGCCAAGCACGCACAAAGCTCTTAACTTCAGAGGCTCGATGTGAACTTTTTGCAAGATCATAAGAAATGTTTGACTGGCACACCAGTGCTGTTTTGCTGTCTTATTCTGAGTTTTGTGACACCTTAAACTGTACACAAGCCAGCACTATATCATGTTTATTGTATTATTCATGCCCCTGCCAGGCACACAGGCATGGTGTGCAACATTAAACTCTATTTGTAAAATTGCACCTCCTGCATTATAAGAGGTGCATGCCATGGGTTCTGAGCCTTGGAACATCAGTTTCCCATGAGGCTCAACAGGACAGCACCTGGGTAACATTTAGGTATGCATAGTTTATGGAGTGTGAAGCCAGGAAAGATATGCTCTATGTAGGAAGTAGCTTGTACTTGTTAGTTCTGCAATTTTCTTATTACCCATATAAACTTTTCTCCTTGCCTTTCCCTTTCTATGCATTGAGCCTAGTGCCAGTGGAAAGAAATAGAGTAAGATGGCTAAATGAGCAGAGAAATATCACAGTGTGTTTGTTTTAAACCTGTGGAAAAAGCACTTGCTGCAAATTGAACACAGTCACAGAGAAGGACAGTGTATAAACTGCATTAATCTATTACAGCAATCCTGGTCTCTCTGGGGGCTTAATGAAATGGAGAGATATTGGGTGTCCGTACCCCCTAGAGTGTGTTCAAGTAGGTCATTCTATACCGCTGTATCACTGTAGCAGTAATAATTCACTCATCAGAATGGTAGGGTGAATATAATCATGTCTCTTATCCATCTCGTTTCTTTTCCTCTCTTTTTTCACCTTCATCCCTCTCCTCTTTCCCTCTACTCTCTCTGTTCTCCACTTTTTTGTACTGTTTCATAGCTCTTTCTTCTTTACTCCCTTCTCCACTTCCTGAAAAACTGAACACATATTCAACAACAGATCTGCTGGTTCCAGTGCAAAGGCAAAAGTTCAGGTCACAGCCTGTCATATGTCATATATGGTTGATGTTGACTAGCTCACCATCTCCACTTATCTTCCTGGAGCAGACCACATTGACATACTAATTTCCATTCACATTTAAGGACTAAATGTTGAAGAAGTAGAAATGGTGGAAATAAGGAGATATGTAGAATGTCTGAATAGCTTTTATTGTTTGTATCAACTCTCCAAGTAGGAGAGTGGCGGGGGTAATTTCTTGTCTATTTGTGTGAATTTCTGCTTCTCTTTGACGTCATCTGTTCTGACATTTCTCTCTCTCTCTCTCTCTAAAACCTATATTGGGTTTTGTGGTTAGCACTGTCACCTCACAGCAAGAAGGTCCTGGGTTCGATCCCCGGGTCACCCAGGGTGCCTTTCTGTGCG
>JAQQZR010000037.1:15078558-15095484 GCA_030068235.1 Notoglanidium macrostoma | reverse complement strand
ATTGCCAGATGGAGAAGCGTGATTCATCACTCCAGAGAACGCGTCTCCACTGCTCTAGAGTCCAGTGGTGGCGTGCTGTACACCACTGCATCCAATGCTTTGCATTGCACTTGGTGATGTATGGCTTGGATGCAGCTGCTCGGCCAGGGAAACCCATTCCATGAAGCTCTCTCTGCACTGTTCTTGAGCTAATCTGAAGGCCACATGAAGTTTGGAGGTCTGTAGCGACTGACTCTACAGAAAGTTGGCGACCTGTGCGCACTATGCGCCTCAGCATCCGCTGACCCCCGATTTTTTTTCTGTCATTTTACGTGGCCTACCACTTCGTGGCTGAGTTGCTGTCATTCCCAATCGCTTTCACTTTGTTATAATACCACTGACAGTTTACTGTGGAATATTTAGTAGTGAGGAAATTCCTCGACTGGCCCTGTTGCACAGGTGGCATCCTATCACGGTACCATGCTGGAATTTACTGAGCTCCTGAGAGCAACCCATTCTTTCACAAATGTTTGTAGAAGCGGTCTGCATGCCCAGGTGCTTGAAGTTATACACCTGTGGCCATGGAAGTGATTGGAACACCTGAATTTAATTATTTCGATGGGTGAGTGAATACTTTTGGCAATATAGTGTATATTATACAGAAAAACCTGAAAGAAATGTGGCTTGTGTAGTGAATTCTATAATTTTTATAGATTAGTTTTATATCAAAAAGTTGTCAAACATTATGTAAATAAATAAATAGGGTAAAATCAGGTTGATTTTTTTTTATTGGTACCTGTTAACATAAAAAAAGGCCTGTTTAGCTGTCACCAATAAGGCAGGCTCACTATCAGCATATTCCCAGACACTTGCTAAATATCTGTCTTTTGTTAAAAGATCTTTTGCTTTCTCAAACATTAATGAAGCAGCTGACAGTGAGCTTTTTGTCAAGTTTTATCTGCCTTCTGACAGGTAGGCCCTAACTTGTCCCCCTCTTGCCCCTCTCCCACCTTCATCCATTCATGTCTAGCATCCATCAGCCACTGTTGTACTAAGTTCCCCCTCCACTACAAATAAGATCCAGAATTTTGCATTGAAATTATTAATCTGCGACATCTGAAGCAATTCAGACCAGTACTATGCATTCCTAGGAAGGCAGGAGTGTGAATTCTTGAAAACAGTTTAGAATTTCAAGCATTCATATTCTTCTAATTTTTTATTAATGCCTAAGGCCAAATTTGAGCTACAGAGATGTGTTTCTTATGCAGTATATGAAATATGACAGCAGCCATAGGACTTCCATGGGCTAGTCAAGGCAAGTTAAACAAGGCGGGATGGCATTTGCACAGTGGCTGCAGCAAGCGAAACAGCAATAGAGAAGCAATCATAGCAAAGGTGCCTTGAAATTAATACATTTTTAGCAGGAACCCACTTTTAAGCCACTTTTTATAATAGCACCCTATGAATAACTGATTTAATGCAAATATGTATGTAAATATACTTGGATTGAGATGTAGAGAAGGCTTCTATGTATGGTTAAAGCAGGTCAATAACTGTCTGATGTCTTTTTATGTTGTAGAACCCTTTTACAGTTGGGGATGTGGCTGTGTTCATCATGAATTCACTTGTTGAAAGATATCGATCAGGCGAGGGGTATAAAACATTAGATGTACCATGCAATTCCATGATGGCCATCATCAACATGTCTTTCTTCATATGTCTGGACTGTGGGGTAGGGTGGCTAAACAGAAGTCTTTTCTCACAAAAAACTTCCAAACCCAACTAAATCACCATTAAACCATGTGGCAAAATGTGTTATGGTCTGATGAGAACTAGCATCACCTTACTAGCATTTGCTAGTAAGCTGAAGATGAAACCTTTCAGCATGATAAAAAAGCATATGTCCAAATCAACAAAGGAATGGCTTAACCAAAAGATCATGGTTTTTGAATGGCATAGCAATAGCTAAGACCTGACTTCAACCAAAAATATGTGTGGTGACCTGAAGCAAGCTGTGCACTGGAATGTTTTTGGATTAAAGATTGGGAAAATATTGCTAAGCCAATATGTGTCACACTGATTCTTACTTAAAAAGACGGAATGGTGTAATAAAATCAAAAGGTGCTTCAACAAACTAATAGTTTAGGAGTGTACTCACTTATACAACTAGGTAATTAAAAGTTTTTTATTTTTCTTTTCTCCACAAAAATTTTCTGATTGTTTTTAACATTTGAATTTTTGTATATAATAAATTTGTATACTTTGCAATTTCACATAACTAACAATTACTTAAAAAAACTACCATTTTAATAGAGGTGTGCAGACTTTTTATATCCACTGTAGTCAAAGCTTGTTCCAGCATGATAATACTCCTGTGCACAAATTGAGGTACAGAAAGATATGGTTTTCCAAGGTTGGTGTGGAAGAACTTGAATGGACTGCATAGAACCCTGACCTTAACTATACTGAACAACTTTGGGATAAATTGGAGCGCAAAGTCCACACCACTATTTCTTGCTGGATATCAATGCAAAACCTCTTATGCTTTTGTGACTGAATGAGCTGAAAAGTGTTTTTCCCCTGTTTTTGATAGGATAAACAAAAAAAAATTCCATGAAATATATGGAGTTGCACATGAAAAGTTTTTTCACACATCTTTCACATGTAAGTCTGAAACCACACAGTGTAGTACAGTATACACAGCTTCTTTATCACATCCTGTCATTTGATTTTTATATAGTCTCTCTACCACTGTGAAACAAAAGATGGTTCTCTACATTAGTTGGTATGTATGACACTGCCCCCTAGCGGGCAAGTAGACATCGTTATGAATATCTTGGCATACAATATTCAAACATATAGGCACCCTCAAAATAATTGCTTAATGCAGACACAGCTATTGATCACTGTGTGATATACTGTGTTCAGGTCAGACCAGTCTCTATTAATATGTAGTTTGTGCAGTGCTTTAAACGTTCCTAATAGACATGAAGTTGTAATGGAGATCCTTGATCTTTTCCCTGCCACCATAATGAAAGATCCTACTTTCTTCTTTTCATAGCTATAAATTTGACATGTTTCTGGCTAGGAAATCCTTTCCCCCTCATTTAGCCATGAATTCACCAAGAACACAAACAGATATCTTGGAGGAAGGTAATAAGAATTTAAATTATATCGAAGAATATTTAAAAAGTGTGCACATGGATAGGTACAATGAAGAAAAGAAGATATTTCCTTCTTGTCCTTACTCTCTCTCTCTCTCATTCATTCACTTTTATGCCAGTGTTAAGAGAACAAATAGGTTAAAAGTGGTCAGGATAGTGGTCTTAAGCCAGTCTTTTTCTTGTCTTGATGTTCCAATAAAATCAACAGTGTTTAATAGTATAACAAGTTTTTTGTCTTGACTCAAGCAAATAGTCACATGGACACTGTCAACAACCTAGATATCCCACCTATCCCAGATGTTCGGGAGTCACCTGAATATTGATAGCAGCTCCCTGACACTAGCAAATTATATACAATATCCCATAAATAAATTTTTTTCAGTGAACAAGAGATTGTGTGTGTGTGTGTGACAGTTGTAGCAAGAGAGTGACAGAAGGACCAGGCTTTACTTTCAATCGCTCTCTCAGTATTGTTGTTCATTTGTTCCATGTCCTGCAGTTGCAGGCAGAGTGTTCCAAAAAAAGAAAGGAAAAATGAAATCCACTTCAACCAAGACTACACTAGAAAAGCGTAGGCTGCCCCTGTCTAATAAGGATAAAAAATAATGGCAGTGTTGCACAGTGACTTTTATATTACCCATGTTGGTTTAAGTGACTTAGCTGGCTGGGTGGTGGTGCTACAGTTTTTACAGGATTTTATAGGGTGGGGTGTGGTGAGCTTTCTCCAGTACCAAACAGGAAACAGCAAAGCAGGTACAGGAACATGATGGGAAATAATCTCAAAAGGAATTTAGTTACAGTCTTGTAATTAGTGAACCTTCACAGTCTTTGCAAAATCATAGTCTGTGAATAAAAACTCTGAATTGTCTTTACCTGTGAGAGGGTGTTAGATTTTACTCTTTTAAAAGTCATTTCAGAGTCTTTTGTGTATGGTCAGCATTAGGTGTAGATATGTAGGTAATGAAGGTAATATATATGTAGGTCATGTAGGTAATAAAGCCACTTATTATTTCTAATCTCATTAGATCTCATTAAGCTGATATCTGATGCTGGTTGGCAGTTGCACATCCATCTATCCATTATCTATAACACTTTATCCGTTTGGGTCGCTGGGGGAAGCTGGAGCCAATCTCAGCAGACTTCGGGCGAGAGGCAGTCACCAGGCCACCACAGGGCCAACATAGACAAACAGCAACACACACTCGCATTCACACCTATGGGCAATTTAGAGTAGCCAGTTGACCTAATCTGCATGTCTTTGGACCGTGGGAGGAAACCGGAGCACCCGGAGGAAACCCACCCACAGGGAGAACATGCAAACTCCACACAGAAAGGCATCCTGGGTGACCCGGGGATCGAACTCAGGACCTTCTTGCTGTGAGGCGACAGTGCTAACCACCACAGTACCATGCCGCCAAGTTGCACATCCACACACACTTAACTCTAAGTGAAAGGAAATTGGAGATGAGAGAGGCAGATGATCAACAGTTGGGTTCCTGTAATTCAGTAGGTTTAAGCATAAAGGGATGGAGTAATTAAAATTGAGAAGACTTACAGTGGCATACTTGATCCCTCAATTTTAAGAACAGTCTCCAATACCTTTTTATTTTTTGTTCTCTAGTGCAGGCATGCTTGAATTGGGGTACATGACCTACTGCAGTAATTTTAAGCTTTTTATTTTATTAAGAATACCTTGTCCATGTCTAAAAATTGGTATGAGTCTCCAGTTAAGTGCTATATGACAGAGCATAAGCACACTTTCATATTAATATTGTAGATATTAATTGATATTAATATTGTATTGATATTGTTTTAGCAACTCCTGCATTCCATTAACAGTTATGAGTAGGTGAATTAACATTTGTGGCTATTTCCTTTTTATTTTGAATGGATTACCTGCTTAATAGTAATAATCTCAATAATCAGTATAATAAGACTAGTTTGAAAACTGCACCCCCTGTCTGCTGCTTAATAATTAATTACATTTATCTGCTGCTCATTACTTTTCTATTGTCCTTTATAAATGTTTCACAGCTTGTAATTGACATTGCTATACAGGATTATATAATAAAATGTAGGAATACAATGAGGAGACCTGCTCCAGATGCCACAGTAATAGGTGCCAGTCTGTCAAAAAAAATTGTGCTAATGCAACAGACTGTCTATAAACACAAATGCCAAGAAAAGCAAGAGCTCCCATTAAGTTTTGTTTGCCCTGTTAATTTCTTTTCTGTAGCTATCTGATAGCTGTAATTACGAAACCGTTCAGCTACAAATGTGATATATAAGACAGTGGGACAGTGAGTAACCAGTATGTTTGTGTTCATTTTATTTTCAATATTAATGTAATATGAGTAACATAGCATACAAAAACTTTTTTATGCAGCCACAGGTTGCACAGTCAAGAATTCCTTGTAGATTATTATTCTAAATAAAGTGTATAGTGTGTAGAAAGTATGGATTTGTTATATAAATAGGTTTGATTTGTGCTTGAATTGAATTGCATTTGAATTGTGTTGAAACACGCTTACATACTCTAAGCAAGGCAATATGCGCAATGACACAAGGGGCAAACGAAACGGGTGTTCCTGGCCTATGAACATAGAATATGTGAGCTTCCAAATTTGTAAAGGGACACATTGTTCCACATATTGTCAATAGAGGTACTATGTACATTAATCTAGGCACATAAAATTGAAAAAGAATGCAATTCGGGAAACAGCAGCCACTTCAAACCCTTATTCCACTGCCACCTTTACTTTGCTGTCCTGACAGAGTGCTAGAAAGTATGTAAAAGTATGTAAGTAAAAGACTCATCCACTTGTAGTTGTGTTTATGTACTTCTGTAGAGTATGTAACAGGCCTAACACGAGCTGTAATGTAATGTGTTCTGTTCTAGTACATATAGATATTCAAAGAATTTATGTGAAATGTTTCTCAATGGTGTGGGCTGAGAGGGTGGGGCTTGGGAAAAGGTGTTAGGGTTGGTGGGGGCAGAGACCCCTTATTGTTTCCCCCCTTGACTTACCCTTTCCCATGTCCCTTTCCTCAAAAAAGAGCATGTGCACTCCTTCCCACCTGAGCACTGACACACTCCCTTCCATCTGTCTTTTCCTACTCAGAATTCCCCAACCAAGTCTTTCGAGGCAGCGTTGACAATGACCAGAAGCAACTGAGTTCCAGTGCTGCAATATGGGGTGGTGTGGGTGGCCTGGTTGTACTGATCATTGGTGTTGCATTGCTCATCTACTTCCTGCGGCGTCGGCAACGCACCTTCAAAGGCGACTACAGCACCAAGAAGCATGTTTTTGGTAATGGCTACAGTAAGGCGGGCTCTGTGCCTGCACATTCCACAGTGCCCAAGAACTTGCAGTACCCAGATGACTCCGACGATGAAAAGAAGGCCTCTCAGATTGGGGGGCCAGGGGTGTTCGAGGGCACAGAACATGATTTTGATGGCAACTCTGAAGACCTAAAGAGACCCTATTTCACTGTGGATGAAGGTGAGAGCCATGATTATGATGAGCGGACTCTAGCTTTCCAGTATGAGCCTGAGCCTGAGATTGCAGATGACATGGTATCCCAAACTGATGGCTCCGTCATTTCAAAGAAAGAGTGGTATGTGTAGTGTAGCAACAAAAAATGGGATCAACATTAGTGTGCTCTTACCTGCATTCTACCACACCCCTTTATCTCCATCACTAGAATCCTTCTACCCATCCTGGTCTTCATCCCATCCCTCACTCCTCCAAGCCAGCAACCTCTGCCCCCATCAAAACACATTTAGTTGAACATGAAACATGAAAAAATGTTTGCAGCGTTGACAAATCAACATCACAATCTTTCCACTCGATAATATTTTATCCTGGTACAGCAGTGAAAAGAAGCGTGATCTTTCCCTCATGCCAATCGCCATTGACTCCTAAAGCTGTACAGGCCAGTTGCTTGAAACTTTTATGGTGCATTATTATTAATATAATTTGTCTCATTTTGTTGACATTACTATCAATGTATTAAACGTATTAAAAAGAGACTTTGTAATGAATGAGTTCTCACCCATGTTGTGAAAGTCCTACACTGGATGTATTATATTTTTTAAATTTGTTTTAATTTCAGTACTGTTGTCTTTTCACATATGAAATTTTTTTTTAATGTCTTCCCTCTTTATTGGATGTTGTTTTCTGGAAATGGTGAGGTTATGTATAAATGGATAGTTGTAAAGCATGTAGTCAGTTGCTTCAGACTGATATTAAGTGATGTTTTACCTTAAGGAAGAAAGCTCACAGGTTCCTGATGAATTTCCAGAGGCATGTATGACAGTTTAAAATTAAATTCTGAAGCCTTGGTTGTGGGTAGCTTGGCTTGACATTAAAACCTTTGCCTTACCCAGGCAGATAGGCAAAGATAGATATATAATGATTATTAACTGGCTTCTCACCTCATGCCTCATGAGAGTGCTATTACAGATGTGTGATATCATGATATCTTTCTCTGATTACTTATTTCTGTTGACAATAGTTGGTATTAAAGTATTTTAATACTTTGACAATGTACATTTCACTACATTACACTAGAAGCTATAAATGTACTATGGACTTTTAATGGATATCAGATTTTTTTGTTTTTGTTTTTGGTGGATCTATGGTGACTTAAGGTAATCTTTTATAGAGATGGAACATGTTTGACACTGTACATATTAAAAATAGGGCTTAGGTTATGGTAACATTTTCTGACATGCATTTATACGATTGTACTCCATCATTGCACATGATGACTCCTGATCATTTGGGTGGCCACATTGACATGGAACATGAAATCTAAAGCTTTCGAAAAGAAACTTAAATCATGTGTAAAACTTGTCCATCCTTAATGTTTTGCTAATTTCTCCTTTTTTTAATTTAGGATCACAGCAGACAAGGAAAAAGCAACTGTGTCATTTAAAAAATATTGACACTACAGACTGATATAAATCTGCAGCACAACATACCTCTTGATTATCTAAAACATTGACTGTTTTTCAGTGTTTTTTCCTACCACTTTATATCACAAATAAGGAGAATTATTGTTGGTTAAAAAAATAAATAAATAAAAATCTACAAAAAATCATGGGAAAGTCAATAACTAATCAGTCAACATAAAGAGCTAGATAAAAAGATGGATATTATTTTAAATGTATGTATTTTTTCTACAGGTGTGTACAGGTGTGTGTGTGTGTGTGTATGAAATTCTGTTTTGTTCGATTTGTTGACCACGACAGTAGAATACATTTCAGAGTGATGGGATAGGTGTTTTGGGTAGTTCCTTGAAGTTGGTGAATTTATTTCTGAGAGAAATGACATTTTCAGTCACACAAATTTTTAATTACAACCTGTCAATGGAATAACCAACTGCTCTACCTGGCTTAAATCACAGTGGGGAAGATTCATGATCTAATTTCTCTCTCTATATAGCCATTGCCACTGTCATGACAATACGGCTGCAACAACTTAAGTATACGGAGTTGTTGATTCTCTGGAAGCGGTGACCTATTACAGCCTAAGCAAGGTCTCCAGTCTTGAACACAACCATTCACACTCACATTCACACCTATAGGCAGATTATAGCAACCAGTTAACCTTATCCACATGTCTTTGAACTGTGGAAGGAAACTGAGGAAACCCAGAGGAAACTGGCACTGGGAGAACATGCAAACTCCACAAAGAAAGGTACATTAGTCGACCTGGGGATGGAACTTGTAACCTTCTGGCTGTGAGATGACCATGCTAAACACTGCACCACCATGCTACCCATTCATGATCTAATACAATCTAATATCTTTTTTTGTAAGACATTGGAACCAAAAATAAGTGCCACTTATTATTAAACATTTGGGCAAAACTCCACATTAAAAATAATTGTTTGTTGCTTTCTTTTTAAAAATAAATATAAAAAAGTTTAGTAGTTGTGTAATATAATGTGCCCGGCCATATTATATCTGCAAGATGTAATAATTGTACAGAATTTAGGACCCTCAATAAAACATGTTATATTTGTTTCTATCAACTTCCAAAATAAATCTATTCAGAAAAATGTTTGCACATGCTATACAGTGTGGAGGGAAATATTTTTGTTTTGTTTTCTTTTAGTGTAAGTGCAGTGAATTTACAAATCATGTAATTATTAAAAATCCCCCTTTGGGAACACAACAAAACTAGAAACGGAGGGATAAACCCAGCACTTCAGTGTAACGGATAAATCGTTACTTTAGTTCAAATCATTTAATTACTAGTTATTGATTTACCAAAGCACAAGCCTACCTAGAGGACTTACTAATATTGATATTCTTATCTTTTTCAAGATTAGCAAAAGGTACAGATGTGCGCAGGACGGTTTTTTTATTACGTTCCTGCCTACTCCCAAGGACACTCAGACCAATCACCTCTGCTCCCACAGAAATTTTGACCCTTTGCTTGTAATCACCCACAATATTTTTTAATGAACTAAAAACAAATAAGTAATATAAACTACAGTGACCCTGACTAAGACAAAACAGTTACCATTGTCAGTAAAGCTTATCTGACTGCTCATTCCCAACCTCATATCATGAGAGTACAAACCGCCTGCTCCCACAACTTTTTTTTTATTTGTCATTAAGGATCCCAGTCCCAATGCACATCTCAGGCACTCCTTTTGAAGCACTGAATGGCCTTCAGAAAATGAGAATTCACATTAATATCCTTATATAAACTTCTTAATTAATTCTTATTGTTCTTGTTTTCGAAATGACTTTTGAGTTTTACTTTTTTTTTAGTTTTACTTTTCCAAGGCCTGATTTTCCATTGTAAATACTATACATAACATTTGTGGAGAATCAACTAAGTATGAACACCTCTCATGGACATCCAAATGAAAGAAGCAAAAGTATGGCTCATACTTAGTAAATAGGTTTAAGTTTTTGTGGGAATTCTACTTTTAATATTAATGGGTACTATGTAAGGATATTTTACACAGATATATAAATGTTTTTTAAATAAATGCCAAAAAAAAGATTATAAAAATCTAGACCCATGCAGTCATGTGAATGAATGTATGTTTGCTGAGGTTGATTATAGTTCACATGTTGACCCAGTGAAGTAACCTGTATTTCCTTCAAAACATTAAATGTTTTAATGTTCAATGATATTTTGTCCCAAATTTCTGAATGCGTGACATAATTTGCAACATAGTTTAATAATCATGAATATTTACTCTCATCCTCCAAATACATTCTTTTTGTGAAGAAATAGGTTTTAAGGATTTACATATATGGAAAAAAAAAGTATAAAATACCCAAAACAATTCAGAATGACTACTTTCTGCAATATTACCAACCTGGTAAATTATTTTATACAAGAAATTAGGCTGTTTTGTTGATATAGGTGCCTCTGCAGGAAAAAGTACCAATTACTTGCTTGAGAAAGACAGCATAGTATGAACAGACCTTGTTATGGAAACATACTTAACATGAGCCTTTTTTTTGGGGGGGGGTGCCCACCCCAATGCACCATCAAGCCTTAAATATGAAGCCGTTAATAACTGCTTTGTTTGTCACAACATTTGAAACAAAACAATAGTCTCAGCAACAATGCAGATAAATTCTCTCTATACTTCTGTCTACATATGTCTACAGCAAACAGAAAGTATATGGTCATTAATGTTCATTGTCATTACAGGCCATTTCTCAACATGAACAATTCACTTTTTTTCCATCATTTAGAACTCCCACTAGATATAGTTCCTCCATAGAAGCTCCCAGTAACCGTCACTAATATGATTCTTTGTAAGCGTGCCAGCTGTTAAAGACATATTTAGCTATAACACATCTAAATTTTATACAGTAGTGTTTGAAAGTTTGTGAACCCTTTAGAATTATCTATATTTCTGCATAAATATGACCTAAAACATTGTAAAATATTCACAAAAAGTCTTAAATGTAGATAAAGGGAATCCAATTAAACAAATGTGACAAAAATATTACCCTTGGCCATTTATTTATTGAGGAACATTTTATATCTGTGAGTGGCAAAGATATGTGAAACTCTAGGATTAGCAGTTAATTTGAAGGTGAAATTAAAGTCAGATGTTTTTAATCATTGGGATGACAATTTATTTAAAAATCAGGCATCTGTCAAAGTCTGATCTTCACAACATGTTTGTGAAAGTGTATCATGGCACATATAAGGGAGGTTTCTGAGGACTTCAGAAAAAAAGATGGTCATGGTCATCAGGCTGGTGTTACAAAAGGTTACAAAACTGTCTCTAAAGAATTTGGACTTCACCAATACACAGTCAAACACATTCTGTACAAATGGAGGAAATTCAAAACCATTGTTACCCTCCCCAGGAATCGTTGACCAATAAAGTTCACTCCAAGAGCAAGGCATGTAATACACCACGAGGTCACAAAGGAACCCAGGGTAAATTCTAAGCAACTAAAGGCCTCTCACATTGGCTAATGTTAATGTTCATGAGTCCACCATCAGGAAATGGCATGCATGGCAGGGTTGCAAGGAGAAAGCCACTGCTCTCCAGAAAGAACATTGCTTCTTATCTACAGTTTTTCAAAATATCATGTGGGCAAGCCTGGAGGCTACTGGAAAAATGTTTTGTAGACATATTAGACCAAAATATAATTTTTGGTTTAAATAAAAAGTTATATTTAGTGAAAGGAAAACACTGCATTCCAGCATAAGAACCTTATCCCATCTGTGAAATATGGAGGTAGCAGTATCATAGTTTGGGCCTGTTCCTGCTGCATCTGGGCCAGGATGGCTTGCCATCATTGATGCAACAATGAATTCTGATTTATACTAGCGACTGAACTGAATCACAAGAATAAGTGAGTCATGCAGCAAGACAGCAACCCTAAGCACACATGTTGTCCTACCAAAAACTGGTTAAAGAAGAATAAAGTTCATGTCTTTTAATGGCCAAGTCAATGTCTTGACCTTAGTCCAATAGAAATGTTGTGGAAGGACTTGAAGCAAGCAGTTCATGTGAAGAAACGTACCAACATGCCAGAGTTGAAGCTGTTGATGGGATGACATAAAATCCCTTCAAGCTAATGTGCAAGACTGATCAACAGTTACCAGAAACCTTTAGTTGCATTTATTGCTATGCAAGGGAGTCACGCCAGATACTACAAACAAAGGTTCACATAATTTTGCCACTTACAGTTATGTTTTTTTGGATAATATTCTTCAAACAAATGAACAAGTGTAATATGTTTGTTTAATTGGCTTCTCTTTATCTACTTTTAGGAATTAGGTGAAAATCTGATGATGTGTTATGTCATAATTATGGAGAAATATAGAAATATCTAAAGGGTTCACAAACTTTCAAGCACCAATGAAGAATGTGCTTTGGTTTTCTGTGACAAAACCATCCTGATACTGAATTTTGAAGGACTGTCATGTACAGGGGAGGAGGCAGGATGCATGTGCAGCTAAAGGGTTTTATTATTTAATCTGTATTATTGTCTGCTGTGCTGACAGTCACAACAGCACTTGATAAACTAGACAAATGTCCTGATCTCACATGTGGAAGTGCTAGGACTAATGTCAATCATAAAAGGCATCATATAACGTCTTTGCAGTCTACTCATTAGTATCATTTCACATAAACAAAACATTGTTCATTGTTCAAATTTACTTTTGGGGCCTCTATCACTGTCATCTATCATCAGACCAGACCTGAGGTCCCAGATAAAAAGATGTCTCCATCAGAAGGCACTTGCCTACTGAGGTGCCTTATTTTGACCAGATTTGGAGGTAGCATTACGTGTATTCTTCATGGACAAGGCAAACCCATAATGCAATTCACTGAATTGGAGTTCAGAAAATTCTGACAAACATGGTAGAACAGGCTATTTCAACAGAGGAGTTCATCTACAAATCGAAGTAAAGCATTTATTTTGAAGTTCATTAATATTTTACTCCTGAATTTTAAAAAGGTATGAGTGATTTGTGATTTAGATTGCCAGAAGTTGACTGTCCATTTATAAAAGTAGTGAGAACATTTAAATGAATAAATGATTCATGGAATTATTTGTTTGTCTTTTACTTTAGCAATGAATATAATTAATTCAGCAGACTCTTCAAATCATGTTTTAGAGATTTAAATGAAATGTGTTACTTTATTACAATCCAGTGAAAATTTATAGCTGTAAAACGCATTGTGGTGCAATACTAATAGCAGTCATTAAACCACCTGGAATTTTGTTTGATAATTGCAGAAACAAAATCCCAAAATAAAAATTTTTTCAAGAAACTTAGCAGCATTCATAGGTAAGAACAATAATGTCATGCTTACATCAGAATAGGTCTCAAACTCCATATCCAAGAATGCACCACAAACTACAAATATGGACTTCCTGGACTACGACACCCACACATTATGTTCAACGTCACATTCACAGTCACCAGATTACTGATGACATATACATGGACTCAATCATCACTTCAATTCTATAAGCACACTCCAAACACACACAAACTGCAAAGTATCTGCTCAGTTCTGTTTTAACAACTAACATACCTTACTTTCAACAACTGAATTGAATTGAATTGAACTTTCAACAACTAACTAACATACCTTATTTCTACCTGTTGTTCATGGTTTTGATTTTGTCATTTTGTCTTGATCTTCAATACCCTGTTTGTTCATCACCTGACCTCATGCCGGTCTCTCAACCTTGATTACAGCTAGCATTTTGAATTTGTTTTTGTGCTCATCCTTTTTAAATAAAAGCACTTACCACAACTGTCTGAAAGTCAGTGGGAATGTTTGATTGGCAACAGTGGCTCAGGTCACATATTCTGGTAGCCTATCACATTGTAAAGGGTTTCTGTTTTAGTGTTTTCTGTATTTTTCAGGGAGAAGTGTCTGATCAAGGCAAGGTGTCCCAGTTTATTAACCTACTCGGGGACAAAGCACTGACCTGGGCAACTGTGTTGTGGTTCCAAGGTCGGGAGCACATATCTTCCTATGACCAACTCATTTAATTATTTTGCCACATAGTTGATCATGTGCTTGAGGTAAAGAGATCAGAGAAAAATTCCTGTCAGTGACCCAAGGCAATTATAGTGCTGCTGAGCTATGCCCTAGAGTTCAGAACACTTGTCTCCATCAGTGGTTGAAATGAGCCTACTCTTAAGGCAGCATATCACTAAGCCTTAAACCCTGAAATACTCACTGAATTGCATGGCATAACAAACAAAAATTACTGGACAACCGCAATGAGCTCTCCATCTGTCTCCATTCCTTGTTTCATAATTGTCATACCCCAAAAACAACAGAGAGAGCCTTACCTGATGAGCACCCCATTGAAAGCATGTAGACTGATGAAGCCAAACTCACAGCCCTTGAACATGAATGATAAAGAATAAATATTTATCTAAATATTTATCCTTTCAATCATTCTTGATTCCAGTTCAGACAAGGCACTCAAGATGTTTCTACCTTTACAACTTTGATTGACTCTCATTCATCTGGAAACTTCATCCACCGGACCTTCACAAAAACGCTCATGCTCTGCAGACCCCAATTCACATTCAGACTCTTCTGGTCTTATAAGAAGAGGATAGATAACACTGCAACAAACCATGTCAGCTCCATGTCAGTGGCTTCCATCATGAGACCATCTCCCTTCAATTTCAAGTTCAAGTTGCTCTTATTGTCATCTCAACCATATACAGATGATACAATACATAGTGAAAAGAGACAATGTTTCTCCAGGACTAAGGTGCTACATATAAGACAACAACAAGTACAAATGTGCACGTGTGCAACAGAAAACAACATAAGACAACATAAAGTGCATGTGTGCAAACATGCAAACATAGCAGAGACAACATGAAGTGTAGGTGTGCAAACGTGCAAACACTGCAAACAGTGCAGACATCACAATACAAGACAGTGCAGTGCTAATACAAATCTTATGTGCAAGAATTGTAGAGGTAGCTGAATGTGCATTTGGGTGTGTGTGTGTGTGTGTGTGTGTGTGTGAGTGTGTGTGTGAGTCCAGTCCCTGACTGTTAAGGAGTCTGAAGGCTTGGGGGAGGAAACTGTTACACAGTCAGGCAGTGAGGGCCCAAATGCTTCGGTACCTCTTGCCAGATGGCAGGAGGGTGAAGAGTTTACGTGAGGGGTGTGTGGGATCTTCCACAGTGCTGGTGGCTTTGCGGATGCAACGTGTGTGGTGAATGACTATAATGAAGGGAAGAGAGACTCCGATGATCTTCTCAGCTGTTCTCACTATCCACTGTAGGGTCTTGCGGGTTAATACGGTGCAGTTTCCAGAATGCTCAGGATGCTTTCAATAGTCCCTCTGTAGAAGGTGGTGAGGAAGGGTGGTGGGAGATGGGCTTTCCTTAGCCTTCGCAAGAAGTAGAGACGCTGCTGGGCTTTCTTTGGCTATGGAGCTGGTGTTGAGGACCAGGAGAGGTTCTCTGCCAGGTGAACACCAAGGAATTTGGTGCTGTTGATGATCTCCACAGAGGGTTGTGTTGAATGCTGAACTGAAGTCTATGAACACCTTTCATACATAGCTGTCCTTGTTGTCCAGATGTTTGAGGGCCAGATGTAGGATGGTGACAATAGCGTCATCTGTAGATGGGTTGGGGCAATAGGCGAACTGCAGGGGGTCCAGTGAGGGAGGCAGCAGGGTCTTGATGTGCTTCATGATGAGCCTCTCGAAGCACTTCATCGTGATGGGTGTGAGTGCAACGGGACGATAGTCATTGAGGCAGGACACTGAAGACTTCTTAGGCACGGGAACAATGGTGCTGGATTTGAAGCACTTGGAGTTTTCCTCACATCAGCAGTGGTCAGACACAGCACCTGGTCACTGTGAGAAGGAGTGGTCTTCCTCACTGTTACGTCATTCTGTTCGTCAAACTGTGCAAAGAAGTTGTTAAGTGCATCAGGTAGGGAAGCATCAATGTCACAAGCGGGTTTCGTTGTCCTGTAGTCAGTGATGGTCTGGATGCCCTGCCACATGCTGTGACGAATCTCTGCCCTGTCAGGCAAAAGCCATTTACCCCTGTTAATATTAACATTAACATTGAGTAGTGTATGTTATTTGTGTTGGCGCTAACTTTTAGCCCAACCCCTCTTACCTATATAAATGATGTAGATGCCTCACGAAAATGGTGGAGTCTGAGTATCCAGGTGGAGGAAGTCTCTGGAGAGCTTGCGCGGGTTCCCATTGTTTGTGTTGTAGACACAAGATTAAGTCTTCAAAATTTAAGTCTTTTGTGTCAATTGGATGCATTACATGGTAATCCTGGTGGTTATCCGTGGGCGGAAGTGAAAGTTTCAGCTGTTTAAGCTAAACGCCAAAAGATCACAGGAGTAGTTTGGTAAACCGGACTGGAAAACACGGAAGTGGATTTGACATAATTTGAAGCTAAACAAGGAGTATCACGGGAATAGCGGTGTTCATACCGGACCGGAAAACGCGGACTGGAGTACATGGACCGGACCAGATTGGAGCAGGAGTGTAAACCAGGAAGTGGGTAGGCTAAGAGTTCCCCTTGACGGTTCGCTGGTTTAATTGACTTGTTTTTCATTGAGTGTTCCGTGTTGTTGGAGGACATTCATTTCCCCTTGGAACAAATTGTATATGTCCAATGTTGATGGCATTCTCCTGGGACTGATTCCTGTTTTGTTTTTCTTTTTTATTAATGGGTTTCAATGACTGTTGGACTGTTTGCAGTGTATTATTCCATATACTGATTACTGCTGAATTCCTGTGGTGTTGTGA
>JAQQZR010000037.1:15038645-15067732 GCA_030068235.1 Notoglanidium macrostoma | reverse complement strand
CAAAGACGACCACGAACTCTTCAGCAGCTGGAAACCTATATCAGGCAAGAATGGGACCAAATTCCAACACCAAAACTTCAGAAACTCATAACCTCAATGCTCAAACATCTTCAAACTGTTTTGAAAAGAAGAGGAGATGCTACACCATGGTAAACATGACCCTGTCACAACTATTTTGAGACCTGAAGCAAGCATCAAATTTGAAATGAGCACATATGAGATCATATGTTCTGTTGTGAATAAAATATTGCCTCATGTGATTTGAAAGTCTTTTCCATATTATTCAACTTTAAAGAACGTCCCAACTTTTCCGGACTTCGGGTTGTGTATATATACATAAGACTTGGTGCCTTCCTGACCTTCTGACTCCTGAAGATCTGACTCACATCTTCACCAATCCTCAGTGCAGGTAGGTGTCAGTGGGGAGGAGCAGGGGCGTGGCAGTAGGTGCTGAGTGTGAGATGTGGTCGGCAAGGGTGGGAGGTGGTTTGTCGAGCCTGCAATAAAATAAGGGCTTGTCGAGCCAGTAAAACAAATTCAGGTCATTGGCCAGTTGATGGTCCTCTACAGTGTGGAGGGGATGGTTTCCTGTAGTTGGTGATGTCCTGCAGGCCTCTCCACACTGATGCAGGGTCATTGGCTGAAAACCTGTTTTTCAGCTTTTTAGTGTAGCACCTCTTTGCTACTCTGATTTCCTTTGTCAATGTATTTCTGGCCTTCTTGTACAAGATTCAGTCACCACTTCCGTAGGCCTTCTCCTTAGCCCAGTTATGCAGATATTTGTAGTTTTACTTGCTAGATAGTGATATTGCATTTAATATGTGTCCTGATCCTGCAAAATGAGTGAGTGTCTCTTGTTTTTGTTTGTCATGCACACATTTGTCTTACAATCATTGTGAAGACCTTCTTTTGGCATAATTATTAATGCAGCTAATGAATGCAGTGCTTACACCTAACATTAACTCTTACCTCAGTAGAGTTAAAACAGTTTTCCTTGTGAGGACTAGCCAAACATCCCCACAAGAGTCACTGTGACTCATTTTGCTGGATTGCGTCACATATGCTTGCAGATTAGACTGGCCTGCATGTGAAGTTACTTTTAAAATGTCTATTTTTTCTGTATTGTGACGCCGGGGAACACACAGCCCCGTCGTTGAGCCATGACGAGCGCTCCAACCCACCGGAATCCACCAGGAAAAACGGGAGGATCCACACCAACTCCACAACACAAACTAGCAAGGCGGGCTGTGTAATCTGGCACGACTGGAAGACCATTCCCGGCCAATTCCCGGCCACCGGATGTGGAGCCCCCCACTAGGACCCAGACGCACTACCACTCCAGCACGCCACACCCAAGCAACCTTTCCCCGTACACGTATCTTCACCTCCCCAACACATAGACTTTTATTACACTTCAGCACCCAAAGCACAAATAAACCAGAACTGTTGCTCACATGAATTGCTGCCTTTTGAGCCCTTTTTGTTCTGTCGCTTCAGTATCCGGTCACAGTATTTATCATCCTCCCTCTTGGAGGGCTTTTCTTTATTTGTGACATTTCCATTTCTGTTCCACCTGACAACTTCTTTTCTTTTCTTCAGTGCATCTGCATCTGTTTCAAGTTGCTTTAATTTACAGAAGCAAGTAATGGTAAGATGAAGCAAGTAGTATTGCAATACTATAGTGGGTTCATGATTTATTAACCAATGGTGTTTCACTTAACCAACCAAAATGTCTCAGAAGTGCAAGATTTGCCAGTCCCAACCACTTGAAAGCATTGAAGGGGAAAAAAAGCATTTAGTTGCAACAAAGGCCAGACCAAAGGGATTTCTCACAAATCTCCTGATGGCCAATCTGGGCCCACACAAAGGGAGAACATGCTATACTAATCTACTCTCCATGGGTATTCCATAAAGTGGGAAATTCATTGGTTTCCTTTCCAGAACACAAGTTCAGAATCAGGTACTATGGAAAGTTACACTGTGCAACTATCCAGGTCTACTTGAACCAAACCAGGTTTTAAGCCTCAGAAATCAGTTCAACTTGCACTTGTCAGTTATCAGAAAAGTTGTGCCCTTACCAGAGAATTCAGTAAATAGTGCCAAGCCATAGAAAATATGCTTTGTGGATTGTCCACATTTTCTTTTTCTTAAAAATAAGTTCCACAAAATCACAGATTTTCTAGCTCAGGCACTGAGTAATTTAACAACATTTATAATAGTGGACAACAATTTCTTTTTTATTTTTTTTATTTTGCTTCCTAAAAAAAAATTGATTATTATACACAATGTCAAGCTGAAATTAATTTCAGATTTGCTATATCATATATGAATTTGGAGAAATTAAAATAAATGTATTGAATTTAATTCAAATTCATTTAATTACCTTCAATCACCTTATGTTTAATTGCATAATGATGCTCACACATTGTTTTGTATATGGTTTTCTGTTATACTCAGGATCTGGTGCCTCTCATGTCAGTTTTCAGCAATAGCCAGCCAGCATTGATAGATTCCAATTGCCCATATACTGCTTTTCCATGGTTGCAATGTCCCGGTGAAACTTTTCACCATGTTTGTCACTAACTGCACCAAGATCAGCAGGGAAGAAGTCCAAGTGTGAATGCAGAAAATTAATTGTCAATGACGTAAATTGGTCGGCATGGTGGTGCATTGGTTAGTTCTGTCGCTGCACAGCAAGAATGTGTATGGCGTTTGCATGTTCTCCCGTGCCTGTGTGGATGTCCTACGTGTGCTCCAGTTTCCTTCCATAGTCCAAAGACATGCAAATTAGGGTAGCTGGCTAATTGCACATAGGTGTGAATGATTGTTTGTCTCTGTGTTAGTCCTGTGATAGATTGGTGACCTGCCCAGGATGTACCCAGCCAGTCTTCTGAAGTCAGGTGGGATTGGCTCCAGCTTCCCCGTGGCCATTAATGGATAAACAGTATAAACAATGGATGGATGGATGTTACACTTCATGGTTTTGTATGTTTTAGGTATGTTGTAAACCAACTCAATATAGTTTGGTGGTCTGTAGTTGCCAAGAAACTTCTCAACAGCATCCTTAAATGATGGCACCACTAGCAGATCTGTTAACTCTCTGTCATTGGTGTCTGCTCTCGTTTGTGGACCAATAAAATCTTGGTATCAGTTATTCTTGGAAACGTGTCTCAAATAGCAAAATCTATCACCTTTGTTTACTACTTTCACAATTTCTTTATCAATCCAAGTTTTACATAAAGAGGAGGCAGAAATATCTTTGTCGGGTCAAAAATTGGTTTGTGCGCCACAGTATTCTGCCCTGGAACAAAATGCTTACAGAGCAGCCAGCTCTTTTTAATGTGTTGTGATCCTTTAGCACAGCTATCCCTTTCATAAAGGAAACAACAGTAGTTTGTTTGTCTGGGCTGCATTCCTAGTAGCAGTGCCAATACTTTTAGATCACTACACATGTTCCAGTCCTACTTGTTGTACTGTATATGTCTCACACACCAAGGATTGAAGTCCTTGGAAGATCTTGATATTGAAGATGAATGGAAAGCAATAAAAGAGACTTACAACAGCACATATTGAGGGAAAAACAGCTGAAAGTAATGGATCACACCTGGCACAAAGAGAAAAATCAATGAGAGGAGAAGTTTAAAGAACAAATGCAATATGAGCAGACCAAGAAGTGAGAAAGCAAAAGCACATTCAGAATATGGAAAAGTACACACAGAAGGATACAAAAATGTTAAAGGGACAAGATATAATACTACAAAAACCTTGCATCACCAGCTGAGGAGTCTAAAGCAAATGGAAACATGAAAGCCCTATATGACACTATCAAGCAACTCACTGAAAAATGTAATTAGACTTACCACTAATTAAAAGATGAACAAGGGAATGTCTTAAGAAGGGAAATGTGCACAACATTTCAACAAGCTCTTTAATCAACCTACACCATTAGAAACACCATTTATCACAGAGGCTCTGTCCACATATAACGTAAGGTGTGCGAGACCATCCAAACCAGAGATTAAGTATGCAATTATGATGCTTAAATCAGGAAAGTCAGCTGGACCAGAAAACATTAAACTAGAAGCTCTCAAAGCAGACGCAACCTTCTCAGCTGACATTCTCTACACCGATATTTGGGCAGATCTGGAATGAAGAAAATAATGCCACAGGAATGGAATGAATGCTACATCATAAAGCTACTACATAAGAATGCTACATTCATTTCCGAAGAAAAGTGACCTTCAGGAATGCAAGAACTACAGCGGAATATACTTGATGTGAGTAGTTGGGAAGGTCTTGAATAGGATCATGTTAATGTGCCTTCAATAGACAGTTGATGTGATGCTATGAGATCAGCAAACTGGTTTTAGGAGAGCAAGATCATGCATTGACCAGATAGCAACCCTTTGAATATCATTGAGCAGTACATCAAATGGAACACATATTTATATGTAAATTTCATAGACTTTGAAAAGGCATTTGACAGTTTCGATAGGAGAATTCTCTGGAGTCTCATGAAACACTATGGCATCCCTGACAAATTTATCCACATCATGAAGAATTCCTATGAGCCTATGAATTATTTTTCAGCATGCACACAAAAAGGACAATATCTCTCTGACTGTGAGAGGATATTGGCTAAATATGTCAAAAGTTATATTGGATTTGAACTTGTTAGGAATGCTATGTGAATCTGGATGCATGTGAAGGTAAAGGGTTTATTTACAGCGAATATCTACAACACACTATATACAGGGCAAACAGTTCCAAAAACATAAGGCAAAAACATAATCCAGAAAACAGGCAAGGATCATGCTGCAGTCTAACAGCAATCAGGACAAAATCCAAAATATCAAAAAGCAGGAGATGGAACAGGATACAAAACCAGAGACCACAGAATCATGAAATTCAAAAGGATTGGCAGAGTGTACAATAAACATCAACATTAGTACCTCGCAACATGAGTGTGCACAAGTAAGTCTTTTATACCATCCAAAATCCGCTCTGATGCAGAACAGCCGATAACAATCAAGTCGGCACCTATGTGGGACTGCAGTGCAGCCTGGAACTTAACGTCTGGGCCAGTAGTCCAGCAAGCACATACCCGGAAGAATGTGTAGAAGCACTATGAGTAGCAGAGAGCATGTTGGGAGTTGCAGAGAGCACGCTGCACTTGGTGTGAGGGGGAAATCTGTAACAGAACCCCCCTAAAGGTGCTACTCTCCTTCGCGCCTAACAAAGTTCTACCCTGGCAGGCCTAGATCTATGGACTTGGGCATGGCACAGGACATTACCATGCTGACTTTTGGCATGGGTATGGGCGTGGACATGGACTCAGGCATGGAAGGGTACGCTGGCCTGGACATGGACTCATTCAGCATTAATGGTGACTTCCCAAATGAGCAAGCTACCCATGCCATGTGCACTAATGTAAATCCGTACTATCCCGGATGCTGGCTTTTGAACTGTTGCAAGTCAGCTGGTCTGTTTACTTTTTTAGAATGGAGAATGCAGCATCCATGATTTCCAAATAGAATTTCAAATTTTGATTCTTCAGCCCACAGGACAGTTTTCCACTTTGCCTCAGTCCATCTTAAATAAGCCATGACTCATCGAAACCAACATTGTTTCTAGATCATGTTTATATATGGTTTCCTCTATGCATGGTAAAGTTTCAACCAGCATGGTGGATGCAGTGGATGCAGTTGTGAACTGTGTTCATAAACAATGGTTTCCTGAGCCCAGTGATTTCCACTACAGAATTGGGCCTATTTTTAATACAGTGCTGCCTGAGGGTTTGAAGATCATAGCCATTCCCTGGATTCTCTAAATCTTTTAATGATATTATGTACAGTAGATGATGAAATCCCTAAATTCTTTGCATTTTTATGTTGAGGAACATTATTCTTAAATTGATGCACTATTTGTCTACACAGTCTTTTACAGAGTGGTGAACCCCTCCTCATCTTTACTGCTGAGAGACTCTGCCTCTTTGGGATGCTCTTTTATACCCAACCATGTTACTGAACAGTTGCCAATTAACCTAATTAGTTGTGAGATGTTCTACCTGGTGTTTTTTTTTTTTTTAGCATTACACAACTTTTCCAGTCTTTTGTTTCCCCAACCCAACTTTTTTTTTAAACCAGTTGCTGGTAGATTTTACACAATCTAAGTGAACATTACATGAATTATTCAACTCCAAATATTGTACGGGTTAGCAAATAAAAAAAATAGCATACTTGCATTTATAATGACATGTCCTCTTACACACAATTACTACTATAGAAAAAAAGAAAGAAAGAAAGTCTTAAAGAAAAGATCACTCACTCTGAGATATTGTAGTGCCTGCAGTCCCATCTCTTGCTGAGAATAACATCGGGCCCAGAGAGGACTTAGGTTTGTTGGATAGAAGGCTGAATTCCTTGTCCTACTCCACAAGTTATAATCAAACCACGCTCCCTTCTTTGCATCCCATAAAACACTCTCTATAGCCTTCAGCCTCAAAGAAACTGCACGGTCATATACAAGTGCCCTTTCCTCATCACCTGCAGGCAGAGAGAACAAAGGCATACAAAACTCAGCCAATATATCAATGTTGGTATATTACAAATATACCAAGATCAAATGGTATTATGTTGAAAAGGTGAAAAGATATACAGTAATTGTGAAATGAGAAAAGAAGGCCTTAGCAGATATTCATGAATATGCTTGTACAAAATGTGTAGTAGATTCTTGCGATTAATAGAATTTTATGCAACAGTTCCAGTTCACTAATTTGATTAGACAAGCGGTGTTCCAAAAATGCATATACTTAGTATAACTGCACTGGGGTATTTCACTATGCTGGTCTGTGTTCACCACATAAAATTCTAGCAACAGTCCCAATAAAATGGTTATTACATCAGTGTTAGAAAGACAGTACTATAGAAATAGAGACTACACAGTTTTCATGAATATAACTTATATAACTTCAGACGTAAAGTATCAAAGCTCGCCAAAAGGAAATGAAAAGGTAAATGGGCCAGATGCACCTTTAAAAGGAATGTACTACAAATCATTGTGAGCTAGCTAGCCGGCTACCTAATGAGCTATCAGTGAGTGTGGCTTCTTTGGGATCTATATCTGTTCAGTTCCTGGAACGTGAGTTATCTGATCTTAATTTCTTATTCATAAAACTACTAAAAATAATTAAATTGATTAAAATGAATAAAAGCAATATCATAATCACAATTGTACTGTTATACTAAATATCAGCACAGCTGTGATTACCTGCATCCAGAACACAGCCATTCAAATATAAAATATAACCACATGACTGCAAGTGTGATATTGCTTAATTGAGATATTTACATGTGATCCAAGTTTTGGGGAAAAATGCCAGATTCTGAACTGTATAAAAGATTTGTTCATTCTTGCCAATGTCTTCTTGCTCACCCAGAATTCTGTGGAAGGTGGCCAGGACACGCTCATTGCGACAAATGAGAGCATTGAGGTCAACAGGCACAATGTTGCTGGTCCTAGTGTCCCTAAATGAGCCATTGTTTTGGCCCAAGTTGTTAATGTACCAGCGCGAGGAAAAATCCCAACCTGACTCGGCTGCTGCCTTCAGTTCTGTCCACAACTTCTCCTGAGCCTCTGAGAAAGAAAAACCATCAGTCAAGCATAATTCAGGGTCTTCCTAAAGATATATTTGAAAGATATATTTAATTATAATTGTATTATCCTATTATTTTCAGATGTTCTCATACAAAAGCAACAAAGGATACTATTGCATAAGTAGTAAGTGCTTGATATTGGAAGGTGTACCTGCAGGTAAGCCCTCTGCCAGCTCTGCATCATGTGTATAAGATTCTGGCCTGTAGAAGAAGAAGAGTGTGTTTTTTGCTATATTAATACATTAGCAGTTTCCTTTATGAAATTTTCTTTTCATTACACAGCCTCATTAGTTCCTACCTAGGCTGGCCAACTTGAACATAATAATGATTCATGACATGCTTGACACTATTTACTTCCACAACAATTGAGCGGTTCTCCATCCAAAAACTGTACTCATTTTCCAACAATGGTAAAGCCTTCCTGTTAACATCACGAAACACATTGTATGAGAAAGTGACAATTATAACACTATCTAAAAAAAAATAGGAATTACCAGTAGGAAAAATTAACTGTAAAAAGACTATTACCTCAGAAATTCTATGTCCTTAGTGGCCTCATAGTAACTCTCCACCATTAGAGTTAGGAATGGTGGCTGGCTGCGTCGCTCATAGTAAATTCTCCCTCCATTTGGTACAAAACCATACCTGCATGAATAGGTTGCAGTATTGAAAATATTAATGTTAGCTTATTGTTATATATTAATGTAATTTAGTAAATGCTTGGTTTACCCCCTCAGTTAAACCATTTTTTTATTCATCTTACATGTGTTGGGTTGGGTATTTGGGGATAATATAGGTGAAAAGAGGTTCACCTGTCCACCATGTGTAGGAAGTTTTGAATCATTCCTCTGGCTGTTTCCATCATCTCAGATAAAATGAGACCTTTTAGCACCCAATATGAGTCCCTATCAGAAAACAAATAAAATAGCATCACTAACGGTGTTCATGTGGGAACATGTATTTGTATTCATGCGTGCCTCACCAGTAGTAAAACTCAGTGAAGCGTCCACCTGGTACAATGCCTGGATATGGACAGTATATCATAGAATACATTTGAGGATTGTCTCTCACATCATTACTGATCTGAGAAAAGAAAATGTTAAGTAAGAGAAACTGAGATCCACCAAGGAAAATTCTGATCATGCAGATATTCTGTCTTAACAGGACGGACCTTTCGGCCAAGGGATTTCCACAAACCATGCAACTCCTCAGCCCAACTGTGAAGTTTTGAGTCAGAAATCTTGGACAGAAATTTTGGCCTGCAATCAAATATAAACCATAGCATTCTTCCTTTCTGGCAATAGAATAAGTAATTTTAAGTCTTTTTTTATACATTGCACTTCAAACTGAGATCTTACTTGTCATGCCAGTCTGGAGGACTCCACGGCTCAAATTGTCTCTCACTATTCTCAAAGTACATATTCACAAACCCCCATAGATCTGAAGGAGGGACAGTCCTATTTGGAAACCTTTGTGTTAGGTTGGAGAAGGCATCTAAAACAATATCTATATGGAGTGAAAATAAACAGTGAGATAAGCAAACAACAAGGAAATATCAAAGGCAAAACACCAAAGCAATGCAGTGCTCTCACCAGGTGCTGTGGTCAATTTCATATCCACAAAGGCCTTGTTGTCATCAAACAGTTTGGCCATCTGTACCTGTCTTAACAGCTGTCCTGTACAATAGATCTCACTAGTAGAATCAAATGCATAAACAAAGATTTCAAACAAATACAGCAGTCTGTACACACACCTATTCAAGGTTGGAATAAAAAAATATCAATGGCTTTTTCTATGATTCTTGCCATACGGTACATGTATTTATTGATCCCTACACAAACTATTTCCCAGCCAATCAATGTATTATGGTATTCTACCAGTCAGCGAGTTGCCTACTGTTATTGTTCATGAAACCAGTTTGAGATGACAGCTACTTTGTGACATGGTGCATTATCATTATTATTTTCAGCCACATGATTTTCTGGTTAGATAATTCAATGAATGAGTAGGTTTATAGGAGTCCCTAATAGAGTAGTCCGTTAGTGTATATATACAGTACAGGTCAAAAGTTTGGATGCACCTTCTAATTCAATGTTTTTTCTTTATTTTTATTACATAAAAGACACTTCAGATCTTAAAGTAATGATGGATTGTTGTTTCTCTTTACTTTGGTAAGCGGTTCTTGACATGATATGGATTTCTACAGTTGTTGAATAACAGTATTTACTGTATGCTAACACTACCTTATACCCAACCTTGACACAACACAACAAATAGTCACAAATGCATTAAGAAGGCAAGAAATGATCTTTTGCAGACCTCCCAATCTTGTATGCATTTTGTGCAGCATTTACACATTTCTCAGAGTATGCTGGTATGAAACATGTTTTGAGACTACACTAAAATCAATATATTTCTGCTAGTGAAAAACTAACCCAATTATTTTGCTTTTGTTTTTCTTAATTTTATTACTTAAAAGACACTTCATATCTTAAAGTAATGATGGACTTGTTTCTCTTTACTTAGTTGATCAGTTCTTAACATAATATTTATTTAAATTACTACAGCTGTCAAGTAAGGGCTACTGTTTCATAGCTTTGATGTCTTCAGTATTATTAATATATACAGTGTATGAATGTATGTATGTGTACATGGTTAAGTATTATTTTCCTTCCCCAAGACAGGCAAAAATTAACTTGTACTTAAGCTGAGGAGAGAAAAAACATGCCTCATCAGTCTGTTAACCTTGAAATTAAGTAACTAATCCAAAAGAAACCTGGCTATATAGCCATTTAACAAAATTGCTATGCAGACACATCTACGGATGTGTTAGGCAAACTAGTACTTAAAGTTTTTTTTACGGGAATGCATAAATGTTTAAAAGAATATACTTAAAAAAAAGTATAGTGCTAAATATTTCCATATTTTGCAGACAAGGCACCAAATTCAGACAAGAAAAACTCACCTGTCACAAGGTGGAAGAAGGGCAGATCCATGACATAAAGAGAGATAGATGATCACCTTGCACAGCCAGGACATTCTATTAAACTATGAATTCTCCTACCAGAAATTTGACTATGAATTCTTGTCTGCGATGCAACACCATTGAGTAGCAAAGGCCAGCTAATCTAAATATATCTATGACTCACACAACAGATTAAGTTCAAGTACTACACCCTCAAGCCTTTTTTTTCCCCTTTGCTCATACTAGAATGAAGCTTACCCTATTGGCACTAATGCAAAACAATTGTATGTTCAGCAGATTTTTTACAGCTATGTTTGCTTAAGAGTTTCCCTACTTTCATATGCATCTTAAAACAAAATACAAAGCATATCAGTAAAATGTGTAATCTTTATTACTTAAATAAAAAAAAATAAAAATAAAATAAATAGTGCAGAGCAGCAGACTTAGACTGACCTAAGGAAACATTCTATACCTCTTTGTTGCCTGCATATTCATTGTTGTCCATTTTTTTGCAATAACACACAAAATAGAAATGGCAGGGTATAAACATAGACAGATATTTTTAGCTTGGAATCAAAACAAAATCTTTATATGGTCAGTGTTCATGTTCATATTTTAAATGAACTTTAAACTGGATTTAAAATGGGCACACATGGATTGTACACAGCAAACATGGACATGGGTTTCTTATGATGGATATTTTTCTTACAAGAGATCTTATAGTTGGAAAGAACTTCATACTATTTACAGTACATCAAATTTCTGGGCTGCTTTTTCCTTCTTAGCAATTAAGATATATTGAGTATAGGAATATTTAACTAATAGATCTTTATTAGATATAATATTATTAAACCTATTTCCAAGACACATTTTTTTTGCATGTAAAATTAATTATTCTTGTTTAAGGATGGAAACAATTCAATTACGAATCTTTCAGGAAGCCTAAAAATCATATGCAGAAACAGGTACAATTGGTATGGGCCCCTGTATCTTCAACGCCTTTGAAATCCTCTTAACTTTTATTCAAAAAGTTTTCCCCTTGGTATTATCAGCTCTAACACTTCCCTACCCACATTTGTCATGTCATGTGAGGCTTCGGTCAACTACCTAGATTTTAGGGCACAGCATGTTTGGTTACAAGACAGTTTAATGGAATAAGTAATAAATAGCAATAACTCCAGGTTAGTACATGACTGGCAATATAATTTATTATTTTACTGTTTTATTAGTGGGAGAAGGTCAAGTCTGTGGGATACTGAAATGTACTGTGCTCTTACAGTAATGTGTGCTTATACAGTCACTGACTATTAGTAACACCTGTATACCTGCTCTTTTATTCAATTGTGTTTAAGCTCAACATGTCCTGTAAACCATATTAAATTTGAAATCTTTTGCTGTGAAATACAAGAGAAATGTGCCCTATAAACATAAACAAGTAGAACTCAAAATCATCAGTGACCTGTTTCCATTGCCAGCAAGTCTAGTCCTTTTTGTTACTATACTGCCACATAGTGGCAGAGGCATAAACAGACATCTCCAAATTTCTAAGTCACTGTTATTTATAATTGGTTATTTTAGTGTTCCTGGGATAGGCTTATCCACCACAACTTTGAAAAGGATGAAATAGTTAGTGAAGTTAAATAAATGAAAATAGCAAAATGTGAATATTTAGCATTTATAAAGAACACAGAAAAAAAGAAAAGGTTTTCAACTAAAGTTCATTTTTTAGAATCACTTATGTTAATCTCATAAACGGGGGCCAGATATTTACTAGCACATACATTAACCTTCAACTTGACTTGTACTCATCTTTGGTTATGTTATTGTTATGTTGAGGGAGGGGCAACCTTAAGTTGCCTAACACAGCAAAGCCCTTTAAGCAACAAAAGCATGCGGTACGCTACAGTTATCCTATATCGGAGTAAGGGAGTATACCATTCGTAGAAAATCTAAGGTGACAGTTGAAGTCGCTGTTGCTTAGAATAGAGACACTTTCAGAAGCTTAAAAAATAATTAACTAAATAAATAAATAAAAAATAAACAAAATAAAATAATAAATAAATAAATAATCAACTTTTAACAATGCAGAGTTTTGCAATTCTGTTTTTACTGAAATGAATGGTCTCGTGTAGGCATTTAAAAGAAGGTTAAGGTCAAGACATCCCAACTTCAACTACAGCAGTCTTAATTATTTATGGATAGGTATTTCTTCATTTTAGTCCTCAAATTAGTCAGACAGAAATAAAATCGAATCAAATCTTTCTATTATTTTTCCATCCAAGACCAATCCTTTGTGTTTATTTATTGCTATGAACTTAGGTAATAATAGGTTGTCTGGTGTGCCCACTAAAACATTGCTTCCAGGAGAGCTATATGGTGTCTCTGGTACATAAAAACACATATTACTCAATTAGAAGACAGTGAGCTATTAACAATATTTGCACAATGTAATATACATTTACAATCTACTTATTGATACTAAAGCCTGGTAACAGTAATGAAGTGCCCATGCACACAATTGTTATTAACTTTATTTGATTTTTATTACTTTTACTACTCTTTCAATGATGCACTATTTGGCTAAAAGTTTATGGACACCTGACAACCATGTGCAAAAACCCTATGTACTTGTTGGACATCTTATTCCAGATTTAGTCACTGTTTAATGTTATAACATCATCCACTCTTCTGAGAAGGATTTCCACTAGATTTTGGAATGTACTGAAGTTTGCCCATTCAGCCACAAGAAACAAATTGGGGAAATTGGGGGGATTAAACAAATAAATAAGAAACAAATAAACAAATAAAGAAATTGGGGGAATTTGTTCATGCTCTTTTTAATTATCAGATAAGACCATACACAACTTAATGTAGAACTGACCACATTCACACCCTGCTTTTCATATTTGGCACACAATCTTATCTAATGTACTCTAGCCAATTTCTCCAATAAGCAATTTACACCACCATATAGCTAACCAGTTAACAAGCCTTTCATTGTTTTATGTTCAGTTGACCACAATGAATGGTTTGTTGTTTAAATGACAATCAGTACAACACCTTGAACTCAGGTCAATATTATCCCACTCTGTTAGATATTTCACAATCTTTTGCTGGACACCGTGATAAAATTACCCATCATGGGGTTTCATAGAGAGAGAGGGATGTCTGTACTGACTAAAATTACATTGTCTTGAATAACATGGTCAACCTGCTACTTTCTGAAAATTATCCTGTCTGACAACACTAGATGCAACTTATGCTGGCCTTAAGCTAAATTACTTTTCAAGCAATTACCCTCTCGCTGACAAAATTTCCAATGTCAGAAGTTGTGGCAGACGCTGGTCATCTCAATCACTTGGTGTAAGGTGGTCAAGATAATTGTCTTAACGTAGTCTTTTTCTCATCTTGCCATTTTGATGAAATCAGTGTGGAAGTGTTAACTTTTGGCTCAACACAAGTAGTGACAGACCTAGTCAACAAGTAAAAGGCAACACTCCAGCATGAAACAGGAAGCAGCAAAGCAGGTACAGTCTCTGGCAAGTACACACACATGGCGGAGACTGCCAATGTTTGCAAATACTGCTTATAACTAGCCATTGAGGTATGTTGTGTGATTAAAACTCCTCCTCTCACAGTAGCTCTTATAGAGTGCTATTTTGTATATTTAGAGAGAGATTTCCAGTTGCTCATCATTTTTTTTAATGAAACATTTTTCCATTTAAATTTTTGTTAAATACTGCTTTGTCAGAGAGTCTGAAAAACGATTCCTGAATGACCTCATGATCATAAACTTCATTTCCCCCCCCAATCACTTGTTTTTCAGGTCACAATTTCAAATAGCACATTAAAGCAGATCTCATGGATGTACAAATGTGTCAAACTTAGAGTAAAGTCTTCTAGTGTGTGATCAGCATTACATATTTGGCACATTAACAACCCAAGACTGAAATTCAGTGAGCTTTATTCAAACAAACAAAGTTTCCAGTTAACCATTATCCAATTCATTACGAATCTTTCAGAAAGCCTAAAAATCATATGCAGAAACAGGTACAATTTATATGGGCCCCTGTGTCTTCAAGGCCTTTGAAATCCTCGTTACTTTTATTCAAAAAGTTTTCCCCTTGGTATTATCAGCTCTAACACCTCCCTACCCACATTTGTCATGTTACGTGTTGCGTCTGTCAACTACCAAGATTTTAGGGCACAGCATGTTTGGCTTCAAGACAGTTTAATGGAAAAAGTAATAAATAGCAATAACTCCAGGTTAGTACATGACTGGCAATATAATTTATTATTTTACTGTTTTATTAGTGGGAGAAGGTCAAGTCTGTGGGATACTGAAGTGTACTGTGCTCTTACAGTAATGTGTGCTTATACAGTCACTGACTATTAGTAACACCTGTATACCTGCTCTTTCATTCAATTGTGTTTAAGCTCAACATGTCCCGTAAACCACATTAAATCTGAAATCTTTTGCTGTGAAATACAAGAGAAATGTGCCCTATAAACAAGTATAACTCAAAATCAGTGACAACTGGCTTGTTTCCATTGCCAGCAAGTCTAGTCCTTTTTGTTACTATACTGCCACATAATGGCAGAGGCATAAACAGACATCTCCAAATTTCTAAGTCACGGTTTTAAAAATTGTTTTTTTTTTTTTTTTTTTTTAGTGTTTCTGGGATAGGCTTATCCATCACAACTTTTTTCCCCTCATCATAAAAAAAACTTGGGAAAATCTTCATTTTTCCCCCAGCACTCGTTTTCCAGGTCACAATTTCAAATTGCACATTAAAGCAGATCTCATGGATGTACAAGTGTGTCAAACTTGGAGTAAAGTCTTCTAGTGTGTGATCAGCATTACATATTTGGCACATTAAAAAACCCAAGACTGAATTTCAGTGAGCTTTATTCAAACAAAGTTTCCAATTAACCAGATTCCATTTAAATTTATAACATAAGCATCACTGCCAAAACCGCCAATTAAAAAATTCAAACAAAAGGAAAAGTATATTTGGTTGTCAATTTGGCATAATTCAATAAATAGTAGGAAAAAAAATATTCAGGGCATTTTTATGACAATTTCCAACCCATTACTCCATTTTGTGGCTTCACAATTTTAATCATTTTCCAAATGAAACTGCCACTCCCACCCCACCCACCCACCCACCCACCCCACCCACCCAACCCACCCAATTCATCTTTACTTTTGTTTTACATTCCTTACAGTAAGACAGTAACCAAAGGAATAGTAGACTAGAGAACTGCTGCAGTTTTCCTTGTTAATTTAATTTTAAACCCAATCTATAGTATCTTGGATGAAATCCAATTCCTGAAAGACAGCAAAAGTTTTTCCATCACTGTTCTCAAGTATACATGGCATCCCTTTGCTAGAACAAAAGTAAAGATGCATCAGGGCAGCAATTCCTCTCCCAACCCACCCAAACCCATCCAACCCCACCCTGAAAATTGAGCTTGAGCTTTTCGAATGAACATTAAGGATTCCAATACATATGATGAGACGCACCCCAGCTCAATCTTCAAAGAAAATCATGAAGCCCATAGCACATCCTACCAACACACCGTTCAGATGGAGGACCATGCATTCCAACACTCCGGGGATATGCTATGTTCTCCAGAGCAAAGTTCCCCAAAAGTAAAAATTACAAGGCAGCTGCCAAAACCTTGCATGACTTTCATTCTCTCACCTAAAGCCACACAGTACATTTTTTTTCCTCCCTCCCCCAAAATAAGAGCATTTGATAAATTTTAATACAGCTGTGTGCATATCAGGCCACTGTAGAGGAGAGAATAAAAGTCCCCCGTCCCAAAAAGAAAAAAACATCTCATCTTTGATTACTTATTTACTGGGAATCCCCAAAGACCATGTCATGCTGACAACTGCAATCTGATGCGGTCAGTCAGTGACAATTGGGATACAAATATCAGTTATTTCCATTTACATTCCCAACCCTCATGAACCCCAACCCCTGCAAATTCTCACGGCCTTCAAACAGGAACTCAATTGAGGCCTCAAACAAACCACAAAAATGTTTACCTATAATTTTTTAGTGTTAAAGGAGGTTCATTAAAACCTCTCAATACAGAAAATGAACAAACATTTGGTTATCAGCACCCATTATGTTCTCCCATTTTCAGAACACTCTCCCACCCCTAAACACCGCTGAACACTTCGGCCCCTAGTGGGCTATTGTGCAGTCATACTTATTGCCCAGTTCCCAAAAATTCCCAACTTTAGTGCAGGACAGATAGGTAAAGGGTTCTTTACTTATTTTTTTTTTTTAGCTCTGCAGTATATCAGAAAATTGGGTTAAAAAAGAAAAAAAAACTAAAGAAAAACACCCCAGCAAAAATCTAGACCCGTTTCCTTGAGAGCTACATTTGTCGATACCTTGTTTTTCTTAGACTCTTTTCATTTGTGTTGCCCTCTGGGTGACCCCCAGTGCATTTTTCCCCCTATCGGAAAGCATCATGTACCAGTGCCAATGGCAGTGAACATTGCTCAATGTAACAGTATCATATACTATTCCCAGGTTAACCCCACCCACCCCAAAGATTGCCAATTAAAGCTGCACTGCAGCAACAAGCATTACTACATGATGCAAATATTTTCTCTCATATGCAAGTCACCATGAACAGCGACTGAACGAGTGCTTTGTAAGTCAGTGGAACAAGCAAAGGCTGGAGAGCAGATAATGTAGTTAAGCTACTAACATCAAGATGAGGTACCCATAACACCACTGGTAGAGGTTTAAACTAAATGCTTTGAACTGTTCAAGGACATTGTGCACAGTAAATAAACTTGGCCAATACTTCCAAAAATAAATAAATCTGGTGTTCAATTTTTTTTTATAACAAAAGATGACATCACTTCAAGTTTTAAGCTTTCTCTATTTTTAAAATCACCAAAAAGGTGACCACTTGACAGAAGCAGGAAAAGGAAAAGAGATGCCATCCAATGCTGACAGAATCCTGCATCTTTGATGTTTATGTAACCCTCCAGCCGTTTAGCTTGTTTTATAAAAGATCCATTAAAAATGAAATGAAAGTATTTACAAAGTTTACATTGTGCCAAAACTGATTTCAATGGCACATCTACAACAATGTGTAGCCACCCAAAATGAATGTGAACTGCAACTGAACAAAAAATAAGGAAGAGGGGGGTCCCAATATTTCCACATTTAACAGGCAGAGGAATCATGACAGGAGGAAAATGATGGCTTGAGTCTCTGAGCAAGTCTCTTGTATAGGAGCACTGAAGAAAAAAGGAGAAAGTCAGTCTCTAGAAGCACATGTTCCATGTCAACAAATGAAAACATGACTTGAGCCATTTTAAGGGCACATGAAAGATGCTGAGAAAACAAGTCCCTTTTTCATCAACTAAAACTTAATAACCAGCTTGAGAAGAAAGGCTGCTTTTCAACACCTTGTGTGTGTTGGAGGCAGGCCTTAGCCCCCACATAATCTACTTGGTCAAGTCCTCGAAAACAAACAAAAAAAAAAAACAAAACAAACAGCACCAGGGATGTGTAATGAGATCTTCTGAAAACAAAGTAAAAAACGAAAAAGTAAATGAAGCAGGTGACAGATGAGAAGGGCAAGATCCGGGGAAAAAAACATTAGTTTGAAGAAAGTTCGACTGCTTGTTAAGGCACTTCATACAAATAACCAAACACATGAAAATAAAGAGGTGCTGGATAGAAAGAGACAAGTCCGATGGACTGTTGGTGATGTTCAGGTAGGTGAAATATAGTCATGTTCTCAATTAATAAATAGGATCATTATCTTCCATCATCTTCGACCCTTCTCTTACAAGTGCTTTAGAATCTTCATAATATTAAATGACGAAGCAGTCCTTTTCAGGGCCATGACTTTTTTCCTCCATTATTGTCCTGTTTCAGAGAAATTCCTCATGGTGGAACAAAAAAAAAAAAGAAAAAAGAAAAGAAAAAAAAAGACGACGACCCGGGGGGAGAAGGGGCTAAAGGAGAGAGAAGGGACAAAAAAAAAGTGGAGAAAAAGTGTGGGGGTTGTTACTGGGGGCTTGGAGATCTGCAAAAACAAGGAACAAAAATTAGAACTATAAATAAAAATCTTCCACAATTACCTTTAAACTAGGCATGCAAAACAACTTGTATTTCAAAAACAGAGCAATAGACTTTTAGAATTCATTTATTCATTGTAAAGGCATGCACACCAGACTATGCAACATTGCATAAACACAGTTTGCAATACTGGCACAACAATTTAATCATGCTGCTTATTGCCATACGTATTTGAAGCTTAAACCAAGATGAGAAACGGATTCTGTTCATTTGTGCTCGCGTGTGTACAAGACATTGTAAATGCACTTTTGCATAGGCCCAGATTTTGCAGAAAACTATCCTCAAATCACTGACAAATTGTACAGCCCACTCAAAGGCTACTGCATGAAAAAGTTCAAAAAATTAATCCAGCATGAAATGTTTCACAGTGTACATTTTTGAAAGTAAACACAAATTTAGCAAATTCATTTCAAATGAGTAATTTCTTCAGAAAGAGCAAACCGGGACCAAAACCGATCTAAAAACCTGTAGAGTGGGCCCAACAATATTAATTTGAGTACAGTATAAATCTTCGACTTTAAATGGCACTTCACTAGCCTTACCACTCATGCTCACAGTTTGACCTCCTCAGCACTCTCACTGTGATACTCTGCAACATACAGGCTCTTATCAATGCTGCTAGGAATGGGCTTGATCTCTGTGCCCAGCTGCTCTTCAATGCCCTTCAGGTTAAAGCGGTCATCATAGGTGATCAGGTTAATAGCCAGACCCAAGTGCCCAAAACGTCCTGAGGAGGAAGGATTATTACAAACGGTGAGTTTGGAAATTCAGAGCCCTTAAATTTCTGCACAATGCGCTCTATGCATTTTATTTAAAATCTATTACATTTGCTTATTGACCACTAATCTAAATACACTTATCGATAAGGACTGATCAAAAACTGTTAATTTGGTTTACAAATTTATTTAAAAACTTGGAATCTCATTTTGATATGTATTCAGACACTAGGTAAGGTACTCTACACTGAGTTTAGGTACATCCTGTTTGTTTTGATTATCTAGACTGGACATAATGCGCACACAGATGTGTTCCTTTTGAGAAGGAACCACGAGCCCCCATGCATGCAATATCACAGCAATGATGTGGAGTCTTTGAATGTACTCAAGAGCCTGGCCATCCAACAGAACCACGGAACTGAGGCAGAAGTGCTTTGGACAAGCTGGTGCTCAAAAACCCAATGGCCACCCTAACAGAACTTGGAAGGACGACCATCTCAGAAATAAAAATGAAACCATGTACTGCTCATTGATTGTCCAAGACCATCCCTGTGGTGAATCATGATGAAAACAAAGATGCACACAACTTGGTTGAAAAAAGGCCAGAGTATTCTAGCAACCTGATTCTACTTTGTAATAATGTGACTGAAGAATACATCAAACATTATATTTAGCAAATCAAGCAGACCTCAGCTAAAGCACTACATATTATGGAGCACCACTAAACTACAGTTTAGCTGAATAGCACTACATGATACTTTCAAATGGCATAACGCTAGAAGATAATTTATAACTGGACATTGTCCGTGGCTAAATGATACTAAGCAGTGGGTCTAGTCTGCAATGGCCAGACATGTACAACTCATAGAAGTTGGAGCATTTATGCTACAGAGAAGGCATGTAATGATCCACACAATTCACAATTTCATTTAATCAATCAATGATACTGGGTTCAAAATTCGATTCTGCAACAATATTTAAAAGAAAAAAAAAAATCCTATTCCACATCAACTTAAGCTTACCAATAACTTTACAGCCATTTACAAATTTACAAACACGGAGATACATTGCAGCATATAAAAAAATAAAAATAAAAATAAAATAAAAAAAGCTCCTCACGTGTATTCCTGCCATTGGACACCATTCTGCCCTTTGCTGTCTAAATACAGCTAAGAAAAACATTACATTTATTTTGTATTTCTATGCAATTCTTTAAAATTTGAATAGTAATAAATATGTACCACAATTTATCAATGCACTATAGCATTATATGCCTACTTGAGAGAAACTGAGCATACATCTCTTAATACCAATTTTCTGTTTCTGTCTTCATGATTACCAGATCAATAACAAAGTAGCACTGAAAGGCAAAGTGCTGTCCAGACAGATGCAATAAATTGATTTGATAGCTAGCTAAACATGTCCATTGTAACCCTAACCAATATAGCATTAGATTAGGCAACCCAACACCAGTGAGCATACCAACATACATATACATGACTGTTAGCTACTTAGTTGATAAAAATCCAGTCAAGTCAAATGATCAACCACATAATATAAATTGAAAAACAAGTAGAGACAACTTTTAAACAAAGTCATCTGGAATTAAACAAATTTTTACATGCCAAAATCCTTCCTCAGGCTGGACGGCAAATTTTTATAGGAAGTGATTATGTTTGAGAGATAAATTTAAAATACAATTCTATCTGCATTTCAAAAAGGACCTCATAAGGCCATGGTTGCTTGAGAGGAATTGCCATTTTATTCTGCTTTTATCACTTTTAAAAACACCTATCTGCATTTCCAACACCAAACTCAAACTGAACCACTTGAAAATATGCAGCAAGCACTTGAGTTTATTGTGAAAAATTTACTATACTTTTTTCCCCCCTGTGAGGAATACTGGATAGCCTCTCATTTTAGAAGAAAAAAAAATCTGCTAGCTTCAAAGTAACAATGGGAACCTTCATAAAAGTGTAGCAGAGTCAAAAGTACAAAATTTGTCCTTCAAATAGTGGTACAGATGGGGATATGGTACAGATATGCAACGTGCAAGCAAATGTACTTCAATACCGTCCACGCCTGGTGAAAATACACAATCGCGCATCTAAAAATGGGAAAAAGTTGCTGTGCAATTGATTGCACAAATAAATTGAACAAGAAATGTCCTCTTTTTACAAAAACTACAAAAAGTAAACTCAAATGGATTGTAAGTCATCAGTAGGAAACCCAGTAGTCAACAGATTCTGCATGTTTAGCATTTTCTTTTTCCAGTTTTTGTTGTCAGTGTGCATTACAAGAACACAAAAACGGAAGCCTACAAAAATCTCTCTCTCCAAAAACGAGTGGCCTGCAATAATCCATGTGAAAACATATGCTGGACAATGGATAACAGAAACTGAAAATTGAGGTTGAGTGGTTGGTAAAGTATAATTGGGGGGTACACAAAGGTCAGGAAACCAGATTCATGTGACCACTGGTTCTTAAGAACAAGGCTCTCAAGTATTTAGATGCAAGGCTCTCAAATATATTGGTCCAACTGCCTTTAATGCAAGCAAGTTACTTTACGCTCAGTTTTCCTAATGCCAGACATGCTGCAGTATGTTCTGCCACTGAAGGCTTATTTATACATTACGTTTGTATCAAATCAATGGTAACAATCGAAGATTGCATAGGTGTATATAAGGTGGGTGTGTGTCCTTCAATCACGGAGTAACTAAAATCAATGATTAATGTGCCAAATTTCACAAATGGGAGTTTTGCCCACTAGGACCCCCTTGAAAAGGGTCAGGTCATGAGGAAAAAAAAGAAAAAAAAATGCTAACAGAAGCCCTAATTTATAAATTAAAATTTTATTTATTCAACAGAACAAAAAGAGAACTGTCTGCAGGTGATTATAGGTGAATGAACAGCTGACCGTAGCTCTATAATACCATAGCTCTACTAAAACTACACCATGTAGGATTTCTGCCATCTAGCAGTGAGGTTTCAGATTTGCAATAAATTGAATGCCGCTGCATTTTTTCTATAATTTTACTGGTGTTGCAGTTGATTTCAAAGCTCATATGAAACGGGTGTAGAATAAAATTGTTCCCACTCTTCCTCTCACTTACCAGATCGGCCAATACGATGAAGGTACGTCTCCCCAAGTTTGGGAAAATCAAAGTTGATCACCACATTCACAGCCTGAATGTCAATTCCTCTTGTAAACAAATCTGAATTAAAAAAAAAAAAAAAAGAAAAAAAAAAGAAAAAAAAAATTGTTTAATAGGATTAAGATAACATGTGAACATGCTTTGGCAAAGCAAGAGACCGTAAATATTCAAGAACATACCTGTGCAGACAAGATTTCGGCACAAACCATTTCTGAAATCATGGAACACACGGTTCCTGTGTTCCTGTGGGGAAGGCCAGAGTAGAAAATTAAGATAAGGTTAATACATAAATGATGTCTCTGCATCAAAATAACGTAAGACTCTAGATTATGAAGTGATACCAAAAGCTCACAAAAAACAAGAAACATTTGAAAAACTTGAAGTTAACCATGAAAAGGTTTGTGTAAATCTGCTTTTACATTTAATATATTCCACAATCTTCCATGGGAATCTTGAAAGGGGAGATAGTTGTATGACCGCACTGCCCTCAAAATTAAATGGGTTTTTAATAATCATGATTAATCATACATCAGAATAAATAAGGTAATTTGTTAAGTATACCATGGTCCAATGTCACATTCTTAAGTATACTTTTGCAAGTACGCCTGGCCCAACATCAACTGTCCCCACCTCTGATATTTCAACATTACACACACACACACACACACACACACACACACACACACCTGATATATACATTATACATAAGGCACACAAGCCATGTAATTGCTATATGCCTAAAGTGTCAAAAATGTTTGTGTTCACAAGCATAAAAACAGTGACATGAAACTATGGCATGGCTTTGCTATGGTTATGTCCACTTTACAGTTATGACAGCTGAAGGTTTAGCTCAGGGATGGGCTGCCAAAACTACATGTTAGCGGCCAAACTGCTCATGTAATTTAGTGTGCTAAATGCTTAATCATTTCGCATCCCTTTGATGAAAAATACATTAACCTAGCTGTAAAAATCAAAAATTGTGTTAAAGCCATAAATCAGGCTTGAGGATATGCCTCAGAACATTTTGCATGACAGTTTGTTTACTCTATACACCGTCACCTACAATACTCCCTAACATGGCATGTCAATAGACTTGGTGTCAAAACAGTTCTATTTCCAGTCAGCTGGAAACTTTACGCTTTTAAAGTGTAAAATCATGAGTATGCTCACTATCATGGTGATATCTAGTATGATCTAGCCTGGTCTACATTAACCCTGCAGTGAGTGTATAGGCCCATAACTAAAACATAGGATTTAAAAGCAAGTTTAAATTAACTTTCTGAAATGACAATTGGTGTTCTTGGTTTTGTTTACCAAGAGTTAGCGAATCAGAGTGATGCACATGTTCATGATTTACATGTTTCAATTTAAAGGCACACCCCCAAACTAAGCCTGTCGTATTTTATCCTAAGGGGTTTTAGACCAATTTAAAAAGCAGGCGAAAAGGGAACTGGAAATTTTACAAAAGTATCTCAAGGAATATTATAATATATCCAAGTGTGTGGCAGGTCCATTTAAAAAAAAAAAAAAATTAAATCAATATCTTTACTTATGGGATCACAAAATATACTGAATCATAACCCCTGTATCAGGACACATATCATAGCACCAGATTATCAACAGCCCTAGGTAAAACAATGGGCTAATTTATACTCTGAAAACACACAGAAGCACAAGTGTCAAGATGCAAACATGTATAGAATTTATGGGGAAGTCCAGCCATTATATCACCAGATGTACATTAAGTTCCTGCACTGTTACCAGAAATTAGCACCAATAGGTGGTGGGCATATCTAATGAAAATATCCCAGATTCTATGTCCAATGTTTATATCTCAGTAGCAAAAAAAGGCAAATAATCCTACCTGTCTCATCTTGGCATGAATGTAGAAACAGGAATATCCCAGCTGGGAGATTTTCTTGGCTAGGAGCTCCACACGTTGGGAGGAGTTGCAGAAGATTATAGACTGATTAATCTGGAGCTAAAACAATAAAGGGTTTGGGGTGGTGGGGTCAAAAAAAATCTACAGAAATTTAAGTGAATTAATTTCCATGTCTGCAGAGGGCAACATACCCTAGAGAAAAGAGTATTAAGGCAATGGACTTTCTGCCTTTCTGTCACATATGCGTAGTATTGGGTCACACCCTTCAGGGTCAGCTCCTCCATAAGGTTTATCTCATAAGGCTTCTGCAGATGGGCATTCTGCACAGGACAAAGATCAACGGCACAGATAAACCAACAATCAGCACTCCAGACAGTAATTATAGTTGTAGGAAAACAGACAAGGCACTAGTGGCTGTTCCCAGCCACAAAGATACAGTGTCAATTCTGGGAAGGGCCAAATTCAGACGACATGGATGTGCAACACTTTTGTAATGTCCAAGTTCCATGTACAATTATGTAAACACATTTAAAACAGTAGTAAAGTTATGCAACAACCATATGGAAAGATGACCGCACCAAGCTAAGCACGATTACATCAAAATGACACCATGAACGAGCCTTATATCGCAATGACAATCTTATCCAATATTTCAGGCACCAACAATATTACGAACATTAGCCAAGATCTAAGGTCAGGTTCAGAGGTAAATCTTGCATCCGATTATACCCCTAAAGCTCGATTATCCTAGTTGAACTGCTGTATTCAGTTCAAGCAAGGTGTCTACTTTTAATATTCATGACTATTATGGTTCTATTTAACCATATAACCAAATTGCCACTCTGTATTTGCAAAATGTAAATGCAGCATTACAGACAGGATAATTACATTTAACCATTTATTTCAGGCTTACCATGAACTTTTGTACACTTAGTGGGAAAGTTGCAGAATACAGCAGAATCTGCCTCTGCTTCGGCAAGAAGCTCAGAATTTCCTCCATCATCTGCACAAAGTCCTGAGACAGGAGCTTGTCTGCCTACAAACCCAAACGTAAAACAATAAGATGTATACGGACATCAAACAGAGCAAGCATTAGAATCACTAGCCAAATCTCGAAAGCACAGTATTAGGTATGCATTGTTTTTCATTGCAACATAATTCACAATGGGCTCTTTATGTGGTAAATTGTAAACATTGCATGTAAACAAGGCATTTGTTCAGGTACAGAAAAATAACGTTAGTAATGGACTTATAAATGATTCAAACCCTGGTTAATAATCCAGAATCCTAGAACATGTTTGAGTTTTTGATTTTGCATATGACCAATTTTTTAACTCTTTGGGCACGAAAAAAGCAGTCACTTCAGGCTATGGTGGTATTCACAAATTGAGTATGGAGATGCTACAAAACTTGTATGTTTAATTAAGCTAAATTTTCTGCCCTTCGGTCAAACCAGTTACATAACCAATAGGCAACCAATATTAAAATGTAAAAATAATTTGCAACAAAGCACTGGAGCGGATAGTACAATCTAACTCCCCACTGAACATGTGTTGAACGCTTTATTTAATTAGAGAACATTTAAACTCAAAAAATAAAACGGTAGCATACGTTAGACACTTTAAGCAGGAAGGGTGCACGGTTTTGAATATACAGTACTGTGTCCACAAGCCTGCAAACAGCACAGCTAAAGAACCCACCTCTGGGCAAAAACAAAAACTCCTAAGTGAGGGACGATTTGACATTAAACTCCCCAAAAAAAAAAAAAAAAAGAAAAAAAAAAAAAAAAAAAAAAAAAAAAAAACAAACATTTTCAGTTGCACAAATAAAGCTGTAAAGCTGACCTTATCTGGCATGGGAGCACATCCTCTGTGCTCGAGCATCTGAAGAGGAAGCATGTCGGCTCACTGGATGAAGAGCACTCATCTCAGTAAGTCAGTTATGCTAGCTAGTTAGTGTTAATATTAAAAGGCCTTCTACCTCATGTTATGAGCACTAACATTTTCTATTTTGTAATGCGTACTCACTTGAATTGTTAATGTGGTTGGATAATGCCAGTCATACACCTAACTTTTCACTGTAGAAGACTAAACCAGAGTCTTGAGTTGTAGCATGCTCCCGTCATCTCAATCATTAGGTGTAAGGTGGTCAAAATAGCAGTCTTAACGTCAGCATGTGCTTTCTAGCATCTTGACATTACGATAAAAGTTATAATATTAAACACGTTTGATTTTAAGTCTTGGCTCATGCAAACAGTGATGTGGACAGAACATCCCACCTCTCCCGGAAGCTCCAGGAGTCTCCTGCATATTGATAGCGGCTCCCTAAATCCCACAAATTCTATACAATATCTGGAAATTAGGGCTTTTTTTTTTTTTTTTTTTTGGACAGCGAGCGCATGCACAAGATTGTGTGTTTTTGTGAGAGCACATGAGAGAGAGATCTGCTTTGTATTAGCCTATACTGATGTCATGTATACAGTATAGGCCAAAGAAAGCACAAGTGGCGAGTGTGCACACGCACAAGTGTTTCAGTAATTTTGCCCTAAACAGCCTCCGATACCAATCAGGATGCTCCCTCACACTCCACTCTGTCCTGCAGCACCACCTCCACAGAGTATCACCTCTGCCTCCTGACCCAAAAATAATTTATTTGTTTACTTTATACATTTATACACACACTTCTTACATATAGTTATATTTTATACATATACAAACTTCACACCAGACTGCTCTAGACAAGTTTACCCATGCCTAATAATGCCCATTTTGGTCCTTACTGTTAAAATTAAACTTGAGATGGATTGTTTACTCAATTGAGATAAATTGATGTAGTTTTGGTTTATTAAATTGCTGCTACATTGCTCATCCTTGGTTTTAACAGGTCAAATGGATACTGGATTTTTTTTTATTTCTTTTAAATGAATAGGAACGTTCATTAAGAGCGTAATTGTGAATAAAATATTCAGCTTACTCTTTTGTTAGCAAATGCAGGAAGCGACCTCAAGCTAAATTTAAAAAGCTGATACCAGGTGAGTTATTTGGTAATTGGGTGATTCATCTGACTAATCGATTATTCATTTCAATAGTTGATTTGACTATCAAAATAGTCATTTGTTGCAGCTCTAGTCCTTACAATTTCTCCTCTTGGCCAAAATTATATATATAATTATTTTTTTTATTAAAAACTTCATTTTAGGTGTCAAACCGTAACCTTTTTTAAACCATTATATACATTTTAAAGTTGACCCTAAAATCTGAACTTTAATCCTCACATGAAACCACCAATCTGAACAGATAGCACAAAGCAACAGAACTCCATGCTGCTTGAGAAGTACAGTGCTTAGCTCATGCGTATAGGCAGAAAGCGACATGAATTCCAAATCAGACCACTCATTCAAGTCACTTCAGCATGGTAGTGTGAACCTAGCCCAACACCGCAAGAGCAATGAACAACAAAAGACATTAACACGCATGGAGCAATTTCAGACAAAGACCCTTCACTCACTTCATCCAACACAATCATCTGCACCTGCCCAACTTTGGCTACTCCTTTTTTAATGAGATCCAACACTCTTCCAGGAGTTGCAATGACAACATGCACTACAGAGGAAAAAATGAAAAAATAAAAATCACCAGGTTAGATGCTGGACAATTATTCAGTCATTAACTAAACACATTAAGCCCAAGAGAGCCTGTACACTTGAGACACACCTGTCTCATCAAGTCGCATAATGTCATCACGGAGGTTGGTCCCCCCTGTGGTTGCCATGACCTTAACTCCACCCATGTGTTTGCTGACCTGGATGCAGATCTGGCTCACCTGCAGAGCCAGTTCTCTGGTGGGGACAACGACCAGTGCTGAAGAGAGGGGAGAGAGAAGGTTCCCATTAAAATGCATCAAACAAGCCAGTTAAACAAACAGGTATAGAGACCAGATGATTATAGGCAGGTTCTTTTTACCTTGTATGCAGTCTTTCTTCAGATCAATACGTTCAAGTAAGGGAATGAGGTAGGCACCACTTTTTCCTGTGCCATTCTTGGCTCTAGCCAGAATGTCCCTGCCAGACAAAGCAATGGGAATGCTCTCCTCCTACACGGAACAGACAAATCAGTTAGTCAGTTTCCTCGGAGACAATTTTTTTGTGCTACATGACACCTGACAGCCTCTGTTGTCGGACTTCAGATCACGGCAACAAATTCTTCCGAGGCATCTTGGTTTCAATTGTCCATGCTAGCAACACACATAAAAGCTATACTAGCCTAGCTATGCTCACAAAACATGAGGGTTTTAAATTGATAAAATTTAATGCTTTTCATATAAAAAAAAAAAAAAAAAAAAAAAAGAAAAGAAAAAAAAAAAAGGGGAAAACATTGTGGGGCATAAGACTCACTAAAAGTGCAATATTACATTACTGTACAAGTACAATGGTAAATGTTTTCGCCTGTAGTACTTATAACTTTTTTTAAAAATGAGTAATTACATAAAAATTCATTGTCCCACATAAAACCCAGGTTTAGTCCTAGCAACCTCAAAATCAAGTGTTGAGTTTTTCCCGCTACAAACAAATTGAAACTCAAATTGTGTG
>JAQQZR010000037.1:15017873-15033594 GCA_030068235.1 Notoglanidium macrostoma | reverse complement strand
AAGATGTAGCTTAATGTGGTTAAATTATTTTATGGAAAAGTAATGTTTACAAATCTAAAACTTTTTTTACTGACTCAATATTATATAATTCATAAAATAAATATCTATAACAATTTACACACAAAAAAAAAGTTGCCTAAAACTTGCACATGTTGTGATGTTTGTCTTATTCATTTTCAGTTCTCACTTTTTAAAAAAAGGGAAGATGTGCAATGTTTCCTTTACACTGTTTCCTGTCTGCACCACAGCTGTCTAACCTAATGAAACTCTATAACTGTCTATAACTTCTACAAATACTTCTCTGCTCCTTTCATAATTATATAAATAAACAAAAACAATTTTGAGTTAAGTTTAAAGATCGGATATCATTTCCCTGAGAATAACATTAAATTACTAAATAATGGGGAAAATGTATCTCAACATGAGTTTAATTATATGTGGGTAATTATATATTCATTACCTATTGTATGTTTCCTCATCAGTTTGAAGATGCAGATAACATGGATGGAAATATTCAAGTGAATTTATCCCATGACCACTTCACCTGTGAGATTGAAAAATACCCCGTGCTCCTGTACCGTACTGTGTTCCTGCCAGTAGTCTACAGCATGGTGTTTGTGCTGGGCATCTCAGGAAATGGCCTCCTGCTGATGGTGCTGCTGAAGCGTCGTGCTAACCTACGCATTACTGACATCTACCTGCTGCATCTAGCCCTGGCTGATCTGCTCCTGCTCTTTACTTTACCTTTTGCAGTGACCCAGGCGCTGGCAGGCTGGCTCTTTGGGAACTTCCTTTGCAAGCTTGTAGGCCTGTTAAACCGCCTGAATCTGGTGTGTGGGAGTCTTCTCCTTGCAGGCATCGGTTTTGATCGCTACCTTGCCATTGTTCATGTTGTCTCCAGCCTCCACACCCGTCGGCCCCAAACAGTACACCTCATCTGTGCTCTGCTCTGGCTATTTTGTCTTGCTCTCACTATGCCCAACATGGTATTCCTTTCTGTGGAACCCAGAAAGAATGACCAAACATGGCTACATTGTTACTACAACAATCATGGCATTCATGCTTACAACTGGTCAATTGTCAGTCGAATGCTGACACACCTGTTGTGCTTCCTTCTGCCCTTAGTTATCATGGGCTACTGCTATACTGCTGTGGTGTTCACCCTCTACCACAGTCAACAGAGCCTAGAAAAGCAGGGGGCTATTCGTCTCGCTATGGTGGTAACCCTGGTTTTCTCCTTGTGCTGGCTACCTTATAACATAACCCTTTTTGTGGATACCCTTGTGAAGCTAGAGATTCTGTCTCAGAACACCTGTCAGGCTCGTAATGCACTGGCTTTTGGTCTGATGGTGACTGAGAGCTTTGGATTTATTCACTGCTGCCTTAATCCAATCCTTTATGCATTTGTAGGGGTACGTTTCCGGAATGAACTTCTGAGATTGCTGCCAAAACGTTTCCGTGTTTGTGGGCCCATGCTATGTGCCAGATGCGTTAGTAAGGCATCTGTCTCAGACATGGCTACTACCACCTCCACTAGCCAATACTTATGAGCACAGAAACAGAAACTCATGGACAGTATGCATTCAAGGATGAGAATTATTTTTCTAAATAAAAGCAGAGCTTATTTTAATTATGACCCTCTGAGCCATCTGTCTGATCATCTGTGCCTTACACATTTAGCTATGCAGTAATGCAGTACTGCAAAAAAAATTTACAGAGCATGCATGAGTGTGCAGGATATCTGAATGAGATTCTACTTTTATCATTGTAAACATTCTGTGCCTTCATTTTGATGTAATATAACAAAAGATGAGATGTAATAAATAAAACAATGTTTCCCTGATCATGTCTGCCGGTCTTCTTTCTTTTGCATATTTTGCATTTCTTTCTTAGGAACACTTTTCCAGCATCAAAAAACACACATCTTTAAGTTTTTTCTTATTGTTTGCCTTTAGACTTCTATTAAACACAGTTATACATAACATTTGTAAACAAGCAAATTGCTTCTTATTTACAGCAATTATACAGATATTTAATAATTATATATAACATATTTATATACCTTCTTGCACAACAGTTTGGTAGCCAGAGAAAACAATTAGAAACTGATTTGTGAGTTTTTTCTTGCTCACAAAAATGAACACATTTATCGTTAAATGTACATATTTTACAGACATTTAAAAATGGCTTGAGAATTTGTTGCTTAACTGCAATTTTCCACTATTTGGCTTTTTTAATTAAGACATTATTACGAATAATATTAGCATCTGATTGCCACAATCAATAAACATTGAAAAAAGCATGTCAGGGTTTGAAGTAACCCATAGTGGATTTTTTTTTAAAACAGATTTAATGAAAAACTGTTCAGAAAGGCATGTTTGTCATGCTTCCAGGTCCATAGCCCAGTGGACTATCTATAGACAGGCCCCTCTGTCTGATTCCCTGGGATCCTATCATGGCTGACTGTGGGTGTGGTGGTCCCATCATGGGACCCTGAGGGGACAGGACAGCTCCTTGCTGGCCAAAGTGCTCCCCAGGAATTGGCATACCCCTCTGTTTAGCTTGCATCATCATGTTCTGCTGAGCTATAAGATTATGTGGATGTTGCTGTTGAGTCATCGTGCCCTGTGACATATGGGACTGGTGTTGTAAGAGGGTGTTAGCCATCATGGCTTGATGCTGGTGGTGATGTTGTTGCTGTTGCTGAGGCATACCTGTCCTATCCATCAGATGACCTGGATGGCATATTGGCCCAGGCCCCATCACACCACCTGAGCCCATACTTCTGGCTCCTGCCTGGGTCATGCCTATGCCAGGGCGTAAGCCACAGTGTGATGGCTGCAGGGGAAGCTGCTGCTCAGCCATCATGTTCTGCAGATTGGCAATGTGTGGGTTGGAGGAGGGTGTGTTGCTCTGAAGGGGGGCAGATGAAGAAAGCTGCTTTAGGAGTTGTGCTGAAGGAGCCTGATGAGGTAGATGCCCTTGGTGAGGGGTCTGCGGCAGCTGTGACATTGCCTCACTCTTAGGGAAGTACTGCAGAGTACTGCTGGGCTTGTCAGCAGGAATGATTCGAGACAGGTCAAATTCTGGGATGCCTGTGTGTGTGGGCCTAATCACCTCACTCAGGTCCGGGCCCTCTCCCATGGGCATGGATGGAAAAGAGTCAGGTGGGTGAGGTGGACGCTGATTGGGCATACCCTTGCTAAGATGGTGCATCTGCTGGGAGGGGAGAATCTCATCAGAAGGATGGGCGTACTGTTGCCCCATAGTTCCAACTGGGGAGTGCAGGGGGGCCTGCATGCGTGAGAATCCACCCATCTGACTTGGAGGATGCATTGGGGACATATTACAAAGTCCAATTCCATCTGAATGGCCCCCTCCACCCCCCATCATTATTGGCTTGGCAATGGGATTAGGAGAAGTCAGCAAAGGTCCAGAGGCATCAAGAGACAAGTGCTGATTTCCTGAAAGGACCATTCCAGTGGGGCTTTGAGGGCTACTGTGAGGTCCCATTGAGCCTTGAGACGACAGGAGAATCTGCGTGGACTGGTGATTAACTATATTTCCTATAATAAAATAGAACAAAATCTAAGTCACATACAGTATGCCAAGTGTAAATAATTATACATCTGCAAAACTATGCCAAATTCTATACTCAAACAAGTATTTTTTAAACATCTATGACTTACAATACACAAAACTGACAACCTAACACTTAATTTTCAACAAAGAGCTGTACAAGTTACTTAAATACTGTTTAGTCATTTCATCCATTAATAAGCAATAATAAGGATTTACTTTCACTTGCACTGCAATCAGGTAGAGAAAGTTTTTTTTAAGGTGATCTATAATTTTAAGTACAATTGTTTGACCACCAAGAAAATGGCACTGTATTACCAATCAACTTCATTTTTGCAAAAAACTGTCATGGTCATAGGGTTTCAAATGAAACCGGACCTGTAAAAACCTAAAGGTTGTTATGCTAATAGCAGTCTACCTTGAATGTTGGCCCCAGGAAGAAGCAATCGATCTGTTGGCATCTCATCATCAGAAGTGGCTATTGTCTTGATGGCATCATGATAGAGTGGAATGGAGGTGGGCATTGCATACTTGGACATCTGAGACATTATAAGGGACAGGGGATTCTGTGATGGAGGAGCGTCTGGGGAAGAGTTGAATGGCATGTTGGGAGGTTGACTGCTGGGTGTTGAGGTGGAACTCCTGGGAGGAAGGGAATTACCTGAAGTAGAAAATCAGGTTGACAAATCTTTAACCAACACATTATTTAACAATAATCAAAACAATACAAAAAAGCAGATATTGTATGTTCTCCTTAGCTTATTAATTAAAGTTATTATGAAAACATTGTATAAACCACTCCTTACCTGTCTCAGTTGAACTGCTCCCTCCATTACCTATTCCCTTACTATTAGCTGTCCCTCCAGGGCTGGCCAGGGAAGTCTTGGGTGAGGCAGTCCACCTTGGAGATGCAACAGGCATGGCAGGAGATTTGTGATGTCCAGGGGAACCAGATGGTGACTGGAGTCCAAGGGATGATCCAATTATTTGAGGGGACTTCAGGGAGGTGGCAGAAGGTGTTCCTGCTCCAGATATGGCAGAAAGAGGAGGGTGTGCTGGACCACTGGATGCTAGCTGGTTGGGGGATTTCAAGCCTGTAGCAGTGGGAGAAGGCATAAGGGGAGAAGGTTCCTGGCTGAGGGGAGGCGACTTCAGCTGGTGAGGTGGGGGCATAGCTGGGGAATCAATTGAGTTAACATTAATGGGAAGGTCAGATGGATGACACTGACCATGATCCGCTTTATGACCAGTGTTCAAAGACATATGGCTAAGCCTGGAGTTTCCACCAATTTGGGGAATACCCTGCTGATCAGATCTAAACATCTCAGAACCTGGTTGCTGGAGGTAGGGCTCCTCCTCTTGTCCACCTGGAAAAGTGCCCTGATTGGGCAATTGAAGAGTTACATCTGGTCCATGGACCATTACTTTGTTAGTAGCAACCCGGCCATTTGATGCAGCCCTAATACGGGTGTTGTCCTCAGGGCTTGCCATCTCTGACCCAGGTCCTTCTCTTAATTTCTGGGCCAATATATGTTGCTGATGATGCAGGTTCAAGTTCATGTTTATATTTAGATTCCCCCCCAAAGGAGAATCAACCATATCTCTCATTAAAGGGCCACCTCCACCACCAATGGGAGAGCCAATCATAGTGCGAGAATTGGGAAAGTCCATTGGATCACCACGTGAAGGTGGACCTCCTCCCATGCCAGGATTAGGAAAGCCTGGCCCACCAGGGTTATCCATCATCATCCTGGGGCCTCCAAGTCCACCCTGCTGCTGCCTAGATAACTGATCCAGATCTAATCTGCGGAGACCTTGTAGCTGACGTTTCTCAATAATGTGAAACATGTCCTCCCTTGCTAAGGGATGATCCATACCACTCTGCATTTGCTGAGAGGGTCCGCCAGGCCCTGCTGAAGCATAGCACCCATGAAATGGCCCTACTCCAGCTATGTTTGGTGCCATGTCATCCAGCCAGCCCATTCCTGCCCTGGGAGATCTTTGGGACCCTATCCCTTCCATGGGTAAAACGGCACCTGGGCTTCCTGGGTATCCACCACCACCTGGGGGTCCTCTCTGCATCTGTCCAAGAAACCTGGGGCCCCGGGGCCCCTCCTGATGCATTTCCATCATTCTTAAATTTCCTCCCATCCCTCCTCCAATTATAGGCCCTGGTCCCCACTGCTGGTCTCCAGGTTTGCTGTGATATGGAGGTGGGGGACCTCTCATCATAATGTGTGGCCCCCCTGACATTCCCATCTCAGACATCATGCGGAAATGCTGGGGGTGTGTGTGAGGATTCATCTCCTGCCGCCGCCTCTTCTCCTGATAGTATTCCTCCTGCAGCTTCCTCCAAGCTATCTGTTCTGGTGTTAGTCCTTCAGGACCTAGCACAGGGCCCATGTCTAGTCCTGAAGGCGACGACAGATGGAGATGAGGGGGCAAGGTATGGTGCCTTACCATCAAGGTGTCATCCATACAAGGCCCAGTCAGGTTCTGTGTTTGTGAAATTATGGATTGTAGAGGCTCCTCATGCTTTTTGATTCCACGGACAGGGGGAACACCATCAGAAAGGCAACTGCTGCCAGCCCTCCCACTATTATTTTCCTCATCCTCAAGCCCTTGGTATCCTTCAGTGTTATTGTTGCTAATTGACCCATTGCTGGGATTGCTATTTGGGCCTTCTGGGTCTCCATGGCTAGCACCAGCCCCACTTCGCAGAAGCAGCTTCTCAATGTCTCTAAGCGTCTGCAAAGAACGCTCACGATGCTCTAGCTGCTCTTTAGACAGTCCTTCAATACTCCCACGTCCTCCCTGCTGGCTGGACTCACCCTGAAGGTGCACAGACAACATTGATGTATTGGTGCTGGGAGAGACACCTGTACCAGGGTGATTTATAATGCCTGACCCATCTACTCCACAACCTTGGGCCCCAACGCGCTGTGGCCCTAAGCCTCCGGGTCCTAATGGATGAGATGTAGCACAGTTATTAAGACTGGGTGTGGACCCCGAATGGACATGGGTTATCTCGCTGTCTGGCTGACCTGTGGAAGAAGGAGTATTGCCACCTGTGAGGTGACTCCCAATAACTCCACCATCAGAACCTGGATGAGGTGTACTGCTTTGAGATTTGGGGGTGCCCATGGGAGGGGTGCTACTAGAGCTGAGTTGTTCTGATAGGCTGGGAAGCTTTCCAACACCAGAGCACTGCTAAGAAAAATAGAAACAGAGAAAGACATAGAAGAAAGAGACAAATATACAGATATTCAGAGAGAAAGGAAAAAACAATGATGAGAATATTATTTGGAAATACTATATGGGATACTTCTGTCCAATTCAGAACATTTGAGACTCTGAAATAAATCCAAAAAACTTATTATGGTGTTTTCACATTACAAAATAACAAATCAGAAAATGCAACAAAAAAACAACAGCACATTCAGAAATATGACAGCAACCGCAACAGCAAAACCAAAAATATATAAATAAATAAATAAATAAATAGATAAAAACCACACCACAGTACAGAAGCAAAACAACAGCCAAACCTAAATCAACAGCAAATGTTGTAGACAGACAGACAGACAAAGAACATCATGTTTCAACTTATTGGCAAAGTAATGTAAGACAGAAGACTGACAATCAAGTCCAATATTCTTACTCAAATATTGCGCACAGAAGCGGAACAAAACCTTAAATAGATATTTAAACAAATGTGGCATCCCACACTTATTAACACCTGCATGAGCACTAATCACATGAACATGCATATGTTCTCCTTACTTCCTCTTTTAGGAGCACACAAAAGCCACATACATTTATACAAATGTAAAATCTAACACAATGTACTCTAGAACATGTTCATTATAGCTAATTGTAAATTCTGAAGATAATATCATAGGGTTATGCAAATGTACCAGCATCTTAACTACAGCTTTACTTGTCTTATATGCAAGTTTGTATGTATACAAACCTGTTCCAATTTGGTGTGAGGAATATTTTGCTGGTGAAACAGGAGGATGGAATCTGTATGGCCATGCATCACTGCTTCTGCAGCACTGTGGGATACACATACAAGAACACATGCAATTCAGTGTTTAAGGTAAAAACACACATCTCAGTGCCTGACCAAATGATTTACAATGGTCTAAAGAAATAGGAGGATGCTTTACCTAAACAAACATCACTGTGTCTCATATTTATATCAAAATCACATTCACAGGAATTTAGAAAAATATTTAAAATAGTTCTCTGTTAATATCATTCTCACCTGTTGGCTAGGCTAGTGGTGAAGACATACACTACTTGCTGGGAGGTGTGAGATGGCTGGTCAGAACATAGACCCGGACCAAGGCCACATCCTAAAACAGGCTCACTTACTGACTCAACTGTGCCCGAGAGAGACTGGCCAGGGCATGACATCACATGCTCCTCTGAAAAGTGGGAAGAGGGAGAAAATGGGTAATGGTGAGGGAAAGGAAAGACATCTCACCACTTAACCAGAACACTTTGAGATAGGCAATTAAGGCAAAAATTTACAAATGCTGGCATTGGAGGGATAAAGAGATGAATGAAAGAAAACATTTTAACCTTTTAATAATTGTAGTCTTGGAACACTATTGCCTTTAAACCTGCCAGTTACAGCATTAAAATTTTTTTTTGAAAAAGTTGGAATTCAGCCACTAGGTGATGCTAAATACCATAATATCACATATGGGTGTTGTTGGTCATGTGACCATCACTTGTTTATCTGCATTTTGTGCCATATGATGCATGCTGAAATGCAAAATAGATTGCTCTATGAAAAGAAGCCTGTCTGCACGTTGTTTTACACATTTTGACGTGAACTGCTTAGAACGTGAATTGTTTAGAAACAGGTTAAGAGTTAAATAAGGCTTGTTAACACTAAAAGCTAGTAGGATAATACTTACTTTGAGTGTGTGTGATTTTAATTTCTATCAATCCACCCATTTTCTATGCCACTTATGCATTGTGGGTCACGCATGAACTGGAGCCAATTCCAGCCAACTTGTTTAACTTGAGTTGTGCACATTTTTATTAAATCAAGCATATCTGAGCTTTTTTTTTATACATACTCTACTTCAAAACTTCTCTTCATAGAACTAGAATAGCCTTTATGTAGTACTTTATAGAGCACTGCTGGCTTGCATTTGTCCTCTATGGCCTCTGGAATAGCAGAAGGCAAAAAAAAAACTTTTTCAAAATCTTCATTTTGATGAGTCTAATAAAATAGCAGCTAGCTTTATTAGCCCAGTCCTCCCATGACAGATTAGCAATGATGGTTAATGCAGACATACTATATTATTTAAATATACTTTACATACAGATTAAACACAAAATTCTTGTTCCATTCTCTGTGAAAAAGGGCCAATTTGTTTGCTGGAATTTCTGTATTCACTGTCAATGGGAATTTTTTATTCCAACCCTGATTCTATGTCAAATGAAACTGGTATTGCGTTTGAATGTCATGCAGTGAAAGGAATAATAAAGTGTATAAAAAAATACAATTTAAAACAAACAAATAAAAAAGGGAGGTACATAGTGAATACAAACTTATATTTAGTATAAGGATTTTAAGTCATAAAAGCCTTGCAGGTTCAAAGTATTATAAGGAGTCATAGAAATAAAATATCAAATAAAGTCTACAATGAATTACTTGTATTAGGTATCATCACAGTTCAACTGTGGTCACCAATGTATCTACACAGTATGACAAGAATTAAAACTATCACCAGTGCAGTGCACTTCAGGCTCCATGGACAAGTAAGCCTTTTTCAAAGACCATATATTATGACTGCAAGGATCATAATTAGTGAATATTTACATTTAAATTTGACCCAACTTCCCTACCTTCAAAAACTGGTAAACAAAATAATCCTCAACACAATATCATCCTACATGAATTTGCTCTGGAATTAACCTTAAAGGTCCACTATGTAGGATTTTGAGGGTATATATTAGCAGAAGTCAAATATAACATTCTATAATATACTTAGGGAATCCCTAAGTATTTTTTCTTTAGTGTATAATTACCTGTAACTACATATGTGTTTTTGTACACTTAGAATGAGCTACCAACATGCATGGATCCACCTCCATGGAGCCATAATGTTGCTCTGCTACAGTAGCACAGAACGGACAACGCCCTAGCTCCTTCCATGTTTTGCACTTTTACAAGTGGCAGAATGAATCCAGAAGCAAGTACCATTAGGACAACAAAGAAATAGAAAGGAAGACAAGGAAAAAAAAGAAGAAAAATCAGTGTTTGCTGATGCTGGCTAACGAGAGAACCCAAACTTGGAGAAATGGAGAATCATACTTATTATTTAACATAGAAAAAGCAAGGGAGTATGTATGCAAGTGCTTACAATGAAAACAATGTAAGTGCTTGAAAGCATGTTACGGACACCTGTTGGCCAATGTTAATTCCAATACGTGCTTGGAAAAGAAGGGGAATGGCAGGGGCATTCAGGTGGTTGAATTCTACATAGTGGACATTTAAAGTAAGAGATTACAGAACTGTCATGTGTAACTGGACAATCAGACTGGATGTCCTCAGCTGGCAGTAAAACATCTCCAAACATAATTTTGGACATCATTGGAGCTTACGATTCTTTTTTCAGTTATTACAGGAAAAAAATATTATTTAAAGTGCATTTTGGGAAGATCCTAATTAATATAACCAACTTTTTTCCTAGGATGAATAGTCACCACAACCAAGAAGTACTACAGATCAGCCATGACATTAAAACCAAACACAGGTGAAGCAAATAACATTGATTATTTCACTGCAATGAGGTGGGATATGTTAGGCAGCAAGTGAACAGACAGTTCTTGAAGTTGATGTGTTGGAAGAATGAAAAATATGCAAGTGTAAGGATCTGAGCGATTTTGACAAGGGCCAAATTGTGATGGATAGACGACGGGTCAGAGCATCACCAAAACAGGTCATGTCGGGTGTTCCCGATATGCAGTGGTTAGTACCTACCAAAAAAGGAAGAACAACTAGTGAATGTGCAACAGAGTTATGGGTGCCCAAGGCTCATTAATGTGCCTGAGGAGTGAAGGCTAGCCTGTCTGGTCTGATCCAACAGAAGAGTTACTATAGCACAAATTGCTAAAAAAAAGTTAATGCTTGCTATGACAGACAGGTGTCAGAACACACAGTGTATTCCAGCTTGCTGCATATGGGACTGAATAGAAACAGACCAGTCAGAGTATAGATGCTGACCCCGTCCACCAACGAAAGCGTCTACAATGGGCATCTGAGCATCAGTCCTCGGATAGAGTGGAAGAAATGCTCTGATGAATAACGTTTTCTTTTACATCAGGGCTATTCAACTTCAGTACCAAGTGGGCCGAATGGAAAAATCACTGGGTTTTCGGGGGCCACATAAAATAAGACAACAGTGTTTTAATGCAATTGGAATCTCCTGTTTATTAGGCTACGCCGCTGTGCAGTTTGCCATAGGGGAGTTAAGAAATCGTGAGATATTACACACAGAAGAATGTATGACGCAGAGCTGTAGTGACATTCATTTTTATGTAAATTCAACGCTAATTATCTCGCAAACCTTTTATCACAAAAACTAGTGACTAGCACCGTTGGAAAGGTCAGGTTGTGCAGTTTCACGTGATGTGCTTCTGACGTCTGTGTGAAGGAGGCTAAAGGAAAACGAGAGTGGCGCAAGGTGCCAGAGCTACACAATATAAGGCAGGTGGTTTAAATGTTATGGCTGATCAGTGTATGTGTAACAGGTCTTCATTGACAAACTCGTGTGGCTGATCATAAAACAGTATTAAGTCACTGGATGCGTCTTTCCTGCAGACAGACCGAGTTTTTGTGAGTTTGTGTGTGTTGCTTGTGTATAGTTAGTAACACTATGGGACTCAACTTACTGTGTGCAGTGGTGGAGGGTTTCTCCTCCTCTTCCTCAGTCTCGGCACCTGAGCACCACTCATCTCCACTATAAGGCTGCTTCTTCTCCAGCACACACCGGCGCTTTCTGCGTATTGCGCCCTCAACTGCATAACACCAACAAAACACAATACTAAAACCTTAATTTAATGATATGCTTGTGTGAATGACATGCCAGGAACCACAACCTAAAACAGTGTGTAAATGTTCACTCACAGAGTAGTTTTATCAAAATCTATATTAGTGGTTTTTATAGATTGTATGAGAGAAAGCCCAGTGACGAGAGTGGCAAACATCACTTTACTTACAGATCAGTGTTTAGAAAAAGAAATAAAAATCTGCCCACAGTACCTGACCACAATTATTTAAACCGCAAGCCATGTCCTTAACAGAGAGTAACCAATCCTACTTTCCAGATGGGCTTTTCCCAAACACTAGCTGCCAGTCATGCTCTCTTATTTAAATAAGATTTAAATATTCCGATTTTCAGAGGTACTACTGCTGCTTTCTTGCATACATTAAAGACAAATTTCCCATTACTCTTTAGTGATGGTGCATAATCAAATAGATGTTACAGATTATTATGTATATATAAAAACTGGCCTAGTCATTCGTTTCTTGCCTCAAAATATCTCCCTATGCACTAGCATTGCAAGCTGGTAAGATGAGAAAATATCTTAGTATTTCACAACCTTGAATACCACACAACCAGAAAAAATATTAGACGGTCCAAGAAAATGTGTACGCAAGGGGGCACAAAGTTGGTTTGTGCTGTCGTTAGCCTGTGCACACAGCATTGGCAGTGAGCAGAAAGAAAGAGCTGGCCTTTTCTGCATCCTCTTTTGTTCACAACAGACATAAGTTTATGTAAACGAGTGAGTCAGTTCTTGTACTCTCTGTTGCCCTCTCTCAGTCTCCCCCCACACGCACGCTAGTGCACACACACACGCACGCACACACACAAACACATTCTCACACAGACAGGTTTTAATCACCGTCCCTGTGCAGTTGTGGGTCTAGAGTGGTTTGAAGTGGCACAGTGACTTGCATTTAATTTTGAATGAGTCTTTGTTTGTTTTTTCTACAGAGTGATGTAGCAAAAAAAAAAAAAAAAAGAGTAAGCAAGAATGAGGGAGAACAAAGTCCACATCTTTCATGGACTCTTCCTTTTTACACTGCCAACCTGTTACCTGCTGCATTTCATGCTATTATAGAGCCACACAAACTGGGTATAGAAGTGTCCATGCACGTGTGTCTGTATGTGTGATCAAAGAAGCTTATTTATTATAAGATAGTAAACAGGTTTATTATAAGTTAATTAGAAGATTTTATTGAGAAGATAAGATAATAAAATAATGTTATAAGATAATGTTCCCAAAATTAAATTGTCATTTCCAACTTATTTCACTGTCTTTTAAAGACACGCCCAAAAAAAAAACAAACCCCAAAACAAACCAAAAAAACCCCAAATGCAACACACACACACACAGTGGTGGTTGGTCGAGAAGTAAGTGTACGTTGATCGGTGGAACATATGAGCCAAGACAGCACTTCAAGCCAAGGCATGGCAGTGTGAGCATTTTACTCACGTTTGAAAGCAAATATAGCTGTGTGCTAACAGTAAAATTTATTTAGTAGCACATGTTAATATAAAATTTCAGCCTAATCAAACGGATTTGTTTTTCCCAAGAAAAAGGTTGATAACGCACCAACGACGACAACGATGCGGTCACAGTGCTGAACCAATGTTGTCCAATGAAATCTGTCGCTGCATCCAAATACTCCGTATGTAGTAACATCGTTTAAGTACCTACTACTGACTGTAGTATGTACTATTAGTATGCAAGGAGTAAAGATACACTATGGACGTTCGCCACTGCCATCTCCTGTAATTCACAGAGTTTTTAAGTCACAGACTATGACTTTTCAAAGACTGGGGATCTTGCAGGATCTCTAATTACAAGACTGCAACTTGATTCCTTTTGAGATTATTTCCCATCCCACCATGAGCAGTTGAAAACAGTGCAGCAAACAACACCATCATTAATTATTAATAAGGGTAAAATGTAATCATTTCAGTAATAATTAGTAATTTTGCCCTAAACAGCCTCTCATACCAATCAGGATGCTCTCTCCCTCTCTCGCTACATATTTCACTCACGCGCACACTCTCTCTTCACTCTGTCGGTCTCTCACGCACACAAGCATGCACACACATGCACACACTCGTTTCTCTGGTCTTTCTTTGCACTTGCTATTTGAATTTATTTACTTATTTAAATGAATTTTTAATAAAGGATCAAACCCAGGAACCTGGAACTGTGAGCATGCAAAGCTACCCACTGTGCCACCATGCTTCCTTACTTACTGGGTGACTAGTAAAAATCAATATCTGTCCAACCTCTAGCACAGGGGCTTCCTAATTTTTGGGGGGTAAATGAGCCTAAATGTATGAATTTCTGTGACCACAAGCCATGACCGAACTTTTTTTTTTTAATTCCAGATATGATTTTGGACTATTTTAATATATGAAAATTTTACTATGTCAGTAACATATGCGTATCCTAGGCACACAAAATCCATTTTCATAGATTGAGAAATATTAACATTAATTTGCAAATTAAATGGAGAGTGAGCTTCTCCAGTGACCCCATTTGTAAATCAGGTGATATAGTAAGTGATTATTCTAGTGAATGCCTGATTTGGGAATTTCAACAAATCTTTAGGAGCTGGATCAGTGTTGAAAGGATAACATTCAGCACTGGACTAAGACGGAATGTTGCTTTGAGTGTGCATGCATATGTCCAGTGCCAAGCATACCTTTAGCATCTGACTCCAGCACTGGTGCGAGTGTGTCTTTTTGTTCTCCGGCATCCACAGAGAGACTTCTCTCTCTTTTGGATTTGGTCTTCATCATCCCACCCACACTTTTCAGCCCAGGAGATATCTGGTTGGTTTTCACTCCATGGTTCCCTGGCCCAGTGCCCTTTGACCCTAGGTTACTTGCAGGTCCTTGCTGTTCCTGCTGATTCACATTGGGGATCTGTGACTGGGCACCACTGGTGACTTGCTTCCCATGATTGGTCAGTTTATTTTCAGGGTGCATCTGATTGGATGATGATGTAGAAAATTCAAAGGGTTGGGGTTACAGAAATGAGTTGTGTCTGTCTACTAGTGAGTCTTGCACTGTGAAGAGAGTGAAAGGGAATGTCTGAGAGTTCACCGGTACATGCGTCCATTTATTTAAACGCAGTGACCTTCTAGATTACGGTCTCTCTGTTTCACCCTTGGACCTCCAATTATTTAACACACAGTCCTTAATCAGAGTTCAAGGTCAATGCCACTGACACAATGTCCCTGATGATGGACAAAATGAAGGACAAGAGACACAGAGAGAAAGAAAGCAGCAAAGGACAGAAATGTTTTCTAACACAAGTTTATTTACACTTACTTTCCGTCAATAATTTGTGATGGAATAATACAGCAGACTTCTGGTTATATTTTGGGTTTGTTACTGAAATGGAAGGCTGTCACTCACTCAGATCAGCTGGGACTTCCAAGTAAGGAAGAAGATTAATATTACAACATAGGACTCACCTCACTTTAATAAAGGCCTGCAGTGCTGGGACATTCCGGCTTCATATCTGCTCACTGAACACGCACTGATCTGGAACACAAACACACAGAAGACATTAAAAATAGACTGACAAATGACAGAAATGTATACAGTTCAAAACTATGCAAAGCTACCATTCATTTTGGATATGAGGGTCACAGGGAGGAGACTGCTAAGAAACAGCAGGGAGGAAGAAGCTTTTATCCGCTACTTAAAAAGAAAAAAAAGGAGGTGGAGACTGTTGCCTAGAAATGAAGTTTCCCCTATTTCAAGGTTCTCATATGACTCATAATTTGAAACCACAAGACTACCTCACGTTCCTCAACACTATTAAGTGATTCGGTGTCATCTCGGTCTTCCTTTTAAATTTGATTATGAAATAGCACAACAGAAAATGTTATTCAAGAAGGTTTGGCCTAAGAAATAAACTGACTGGCTAACAAATAAACAAGCGAGGACACACACACATACACCCTCTCTCACACACACACACACACACACACACACACACACACACACACACACACACACACACACACCCACACACCCTCTCTCACACACACACCCACACACCCCCTCTCTCACAC
>JAQQZR010000037.1:15005641-15017773 GCA_030068235.1 Notoglanidium macrostoma | reverse complement strand
CTTAATTGGTAGTAGGCTTTCGAGCCTATACAGCTTGGAGTAAGACAACATGCATGAAGAGGATGATGTGGCCAAAAAACTCATTTGCCTAATAATTCTGCACTCCCTGTATACTTAAGATGTTAAAGCATCTTCTGCTTGTAATACATCACAAAGCGTGCCATTTTAACAAGGATGTGTAGACTTTTTATATCCACTGTACCTCTTCACCAAACACTTAAATTAGCACTCTGTTATTTAAAAAAAATCCTTGTCTTGTGTCATTTATAATGTACTAATGAACCAACAGGGCTTTAGTCTTACGGTACCTTTAATCCTGGACCTAGTGAACTAGTATGAGGATGTGTTTTTTGAAAGACTTCAAAGCACTTCTGTGTTGTAATGGTACGGCTGATATCAGTTATATAAAAGAGATAGATAATGCTGTAAATATAAGAGCAACAGTGTCAAAGTGTCCATACAATATAAAAGAAAAGTGGAAGATAGTTGCCTGTGAAATCCAAGAGCAAAGCAGCGTTTGAGTGAAGTTTAACAAATTGGCTAATTTAAAATACAAACCAGTGAAACCTTCTCTTCGCCCAGTGTTTATAGACATAAAATACAGCCTTGATGGTAAAAAAAAGCGATCTGAACCCTCAGAAAAAAAGCAAAAATTACTGGCGGAGGTAGACGAGTATTTAAGGCATTGGGCTACTTATTTGAAGGTTGTACAAATGATTCTACTTGCAGGAAGATTGTGTAGCAGTATGAAGTGAAACACTGACCATATCTCATGGAAGTTTATGAATGAAATGCAGACGATGGAATGGTCATTGGAGCCAATATAACTAAACCTATAGAATCCTGGCAGGCTGTTTTGAAGTGAATAGAACCAACCATTTGCACTGAGAATGGTGTAGGGGTTGACTGTGAATGGACCATTCAGAAAAAAGGTCTAAATGTGAAAGATAAACCACATATCTGAGAAATTATAGTATCTGCAGTTCACACAGGATTTTTTAGAAGCTGAAAGGGATGATTATCTTTCTTGGATATTTCAAGTTTATCAGTTTATGGAGATGGTGTCATAATCAGCTAACACTGACAGTGCAGCTTGTGCTTACCTTCAAAGAATAGGATGGACTGTATGCTTGATAATCAACAGATGACTGACCAGTGAGTACTTAAACTCAAGGGGAAGGTCATACAAATCCAAAGCTCCATGTTGATTATAGACTTCATGAGTGATCTTTAAAAAAAGGATATGCTGTCAAGTTGTCAAAGAAAGATCAGATGGAAGTATAGGGTCTGTACCTCAGAACTCACCAGCATTCAGACAGGAACCTGTGGCTATTCTGGCAGAAGTATTAGATGTAGATGTTTCATCAGAGTGCGCTACCAAGATTTAGACCTACAGTCCTTATGGTGGTCTAATAGTGACTGCTCTGCAAACTTGGTGTAATATTAAAATGTACTGAAAAAATACATTCGTTCAGATTTGTTCAAATACATTTGTTCAGTGCTTCTTCCTCACCATCTTGGATGAGTTTTGTGCTCCAAAAATCGGTTGAAGATAAGAAAGCAATACATAAAGCAAATATTGTTTACAGAGTTCTTCAAAAAATTATGCAGATGATTGTCTGAATACAAGAAGCAAGTCGTCAAACATCCTGGGAAAATTATGTGCCAAAGGAGTGGAAAAGCAACAGTCTGAGGGTTCTTTCACTGATCTCAGTCATTAGCTTGATCCATGAACCTTTGGGCTTTTTAGGCTTTTTTCCTCTGGTTTTGCCTGCAAAAAGAATCTTACAAAGCTTAAGTAGGTTCAAGATAGGGTGGGATAATTACTTATGAAAGTCATAAATAAGTGGATGGTTGAACTAATAGGTTTCATCACCAATTCAAAGATCACTGATGTAATTAAACCAACATATTTTGGAAAAGTGACATATGTACAGCTTCACCATTTTGCAGATGCTAGCAAAAATGCACTTGGCAGAGTGAGTGAACGCCTTCTTCTCCATCTTCAAAAAACAAGTATATTGTGCATTTATGATGCCAAAAGATAAAGTTGCACCACTCAGAAGGCTTACAATTCCACAAGTGGCGCTTACAGAAGCCACAGTTGCCATAAAGATGTACTAGGTGTTGAGGAAGAACTTTTGTTTCAGGACAGAATGCACAGCGGAGTTCAGCATGAGATTTTTAATATTTGTGGTGAACCAAGACACAGTTATTCATACCAAAAGATTTGGATGTTGAACGGTGGAAATAGATAGAAACTGCTAGAAATTGTACATTAAGAGGACAGAATTGTCTTCTTGCAGAATGTGGCATGGATATCTGATCCAGAATGCCTATACTGTTACACTGTTGAGTAGCCAAAGGCTCCCAAGGTCTGTGGATGAGCTGGAAGTCGATGCATAAATGATTGGAAAGTCCTTACAGGCACAAAAACCAGAAGTTCACTTCAGTCGGAGGTTATGGGCTATGACACCTCAATAATAAGGAAGAACTTCATTAGTACAAACAGTTGAAGCAAATGAGATGTAGGGAGACATATGATGAACAACAGCATGCTGGAGTTCAAGGCCAGTGTTTCCCAAATGACATTACAACACAGATCACACCATTAAATGCCCAGTACAACATTTTTAACTGGTCAGAACGTTTATTTGAACAATCAACATAAACAACAAAAGTTTATCACGATGGAGTGCCCAAAACTTTCAGAGAAAGCACCTGAAGCCATCTTTCAAGTACCTGAGAAAGCCACAAACAATTGCTAAAGTGTCATATTACCTGCATGTAAAGCAATTGTCCACAGGCAGCTAAAGAAATAAAGAAGGTTCCTCTCGAACATTACAATCAGTAGATACAGCAAAGATATAAGTCTGCTGATAATGGGAGCATCATTTTTGAACAACTGACAAAAAAAATAAAAAATAAAAAATCTACTGGAACATTTGCCTTGCAACTTGAATCGAAGGATTTGACTCAGTTATTAGCAAATGCTGGGTTCATTGGCAGTGACAATATTAGTGAGAATTCTTTTGTTTTGTAAAGCACTGCCAGACAAAACAACAGGAAAAGCGATATTTCACAACAACAATAAATTATCTTGAACAGGGAGGAATCATTTGGAAAAACTGTCAGTATCTGGGAGCATAACATCACACTTTATTATTATATAAGGTAGTCTGGTGGCTTTCCCATGGCAAAATTTTAGCACAAGTGTACGAACTGAGGGTAGGATTAAAAAAACAATTGGCAAAAAAATCTAAATTAGCAGAGGAGTTGGTGCTCAAATATCTCTTCCTTTGATGTTTTTAGGAATCTCAGTAAAGGAGAAAATGCATGGTAAATATGGCAAGCTTCTTTCTTCAACACACAAACTGCTAGGATTCTGATCCAAACTCCAAATTAAAAAGGCGCATTTAAAAGGTTTCCCTTCTCCAATGTGCATTCAAACAGTGAACTGTCTGGACTTTTTGCTGAGCATTTGAAAATCCTCAAAGAGAGCTTTAATTTCTACTTTCCATCTGTGTCTTATGCAAAGTTTGACTGGGTTCATGACTCAGAGTTCATCTGCAATTGAATGCTCAAAGACATGCCACTGCAAGAACAAGAGCAACTTGCTGAACTAAAGCAAGGCCCCAGTTTGAAAACAAACCTTGGCAACATAGCTTTGTATAGTTTTTGGATTACTGTTGAGAAGAAATATTGAATAAGTGCCAAAATATTCAAGAAATATTGCCATTGAAATTCTAGTACCATTCTTAAGAACATATTTGTGTCAACTTGGCTTTTCAAGCCTGACATACGTCAAGAACAAATACAGAGAACATTTAAGAACAGCAGAACAGGAGCTCCATATTTGCCGCTCATCCATTCCTGCTAGGATACCCACATTGTATGCTCTATCTCAAGCTAATGTTTTCCTATTGAAAGTACACTGTGTAAGAGTGTGTGCGTAGAGAGCATTTAGGGGTTATGAGAGGTGAGAAATGTTGTTCAGGGCTGCATGGAAGGGAAGCCTTGTTTCAGTTATCGTAAACAGGCAGCTAATACAACTAGAATCAGAATATAAATCAGAACATGGATTATCAGATGAGACAGCAGCCCTACAGCATGGACTAAATGTAAAGAAAACCAGTCCAAGGTATAGGCTAAAACTCTGTCTTATTCTGTATTATTCGGTGCTCTTCACTCTGCATGTTGGTGGAAGACTCATGCCAGAAGAGCGCAACAACCTGCGATCTTGCCTAAAACGCTTCATCACTATTGATCTAAGAAATCGTTCACAAAAATAGAACGCATATGCTATACTATCTACATCTAATGGAATCCCAATAAAAGGTAAGTAAAAAGGGAATCCTTCTAAAATGTCACTTGCAAATGACTGCCTTCCCCTACAGGAAAGCAGCTAATGGTGGACATACCCACCGACAAATTATTGCTGGACGACAATGTTTTTTTTATGCCTCTGCCATTAAGTGGTAAGAGCCTTGTATTTTCAAGTTATCATTAGCAAAATATCTCAATAACATGTGGTTGAATTTTTGCAGGATTTGTATGGAATGATCCTAGAAACCAGCAGATGCATTGATTAGATTTTGATGCAAATGTGGTCAAGGTCACAGCAAGTCTTAAATGTCTTTTTTTTTTTTTTTAATAGTTTTTCTTCAACAGTTTCCTTTACTATTTATCATTCAAAGATTTTAATTACATGTTCATGTTCAGGAACTCAAGGCCCATTTTTTGGCTATGTATGATTTTTGCTACTGGTCCATCCATGTCTGTCCGTGATTCGAGATTCTTGCTAGGGTAAAAACTCACGAATGACTGGTTGAATATTTGTAGGATTTATATTTAAATTACTGAAACCAGTATATGAACTGATTTGATTTTTGGAAATGATAATAATGATAATAATAATAATAATAATAATAATAATAATAATAATAATAATAACAGGGTCAAGGTTCCTTCCTGTTTGAAGTTTATTTTAAGGGAAATTTTAGGTGCACAAATTAGTCTAGTAAAAAAAAGACAGATGCATCCCTTTCGAAGCTGGAGGTGTAGAGTTTGACTTATTTGGACCATTCATATTCTAGCGCGGTAGAGCTTACATCATTGGAAACAAACATAAGATTTTCACTGGACAGATTCTTGCATCAGTGTCTTCTTTTGATTTGTGGGCAGGGGTCTCATTTATCAAAGTATTCACAGAACCAGCTCTAGATTTGCCTGTAAGAACTACCAGTACACATGTTGATAAATGCAACATAAATTGCTGCTTGTGCATATGGTCAAAGTCATTTGCTTAAAGAAATGCATCCAAATCACCATATATGGTCAACAACTTCCCTTTAAAAGCCTAGTAGCTGATATGCTGATTTGATTAACAATAAGTGTGATGAGAGCTCATCATAGTCAGCTTATCGGTCATTACTCTTTTCTACCACTAGGGCATCCTGCATACACATGGCCAGGAGAATGCATACACAACTCCTCATGCACAAGAAAATCTTGATAAATCAGATTGTCTCCATAGAAACAAAAATTACATTCTCTGCTTAGATTTCACACAAAACTATGTGTACACTGCTGATTGATGAGAACTGGGAAGGACAAATAAAGCAACTGTAGTTGTACAACGAAACTAAAAATGCTGAGAAGCTTTTTTGTGACAAGCCATCAAGGAATGGAATAGCATTTATTGGTTACCGCTGCATCTCTCCACAAAGGAGCATGGGAAAGTTTAATACTGAAGAAAAGTTTCAGACTGTGTTTCGTGAAATGGAAACCAATAGCAGTAGCAAGCAATAATCAACCAACTGTGAAAGCGTCAAATGATAACAGTGATCTGATCACCCTGACATCTAACAATTTTCTGTTAATCAATACCAAGCCATCATTACCACCGGGACTTTTAATCTCATTACAGATAGAAAAACATCCAATACATTAAATGTTATAAAAATGTAGATAAAAGAGGTCGTGTATGACAAGTTAGCATAAAGACAAAAACTAACATTTTAGATAGACGCATAATAAGGTATAAGCGAGTAATAAAAAGTTGTTGGGAACATTACTTTTATGGTTTGTCTGTACATCCATAGAGCCAAGTCCATAAGTATTTGCACAGTGATAGAATTTTCTGTAATTTTGCCTCTGTATACCACCACCATGGACTTGAAATGAAGCAATCAAGATCTGATTGAAGTGTAGAATTTCAGATTTAATTCAAGAAAAAAAGCACTAAAAATTGTTTAGGAATTATGGCCATTTTCACATAGTCCATCCATTTTCGCAGGTTCAAAAGTAACTGGACAACAGTGTCACAGATAGCATGATGTGTAGAATTAGCTTAAAAACTAGCTATAGGTCACGAGTGAAAAAACAAACAAACAGAAAACAAGGGCAAAACACCAGGAACAAAAGTAAAGCAAATACATTCAGCTGAGTTCTGGAGCAAAGTGCAAGAACACAGCACACAAGCGCAGCACAGGAACTCATAAACGAGCGTCCCGAGTTCGGAGCAGCGCATGTTTATGGCAGCTGTCCGACGAGCCTGAACTGGCCGCAGGGGTGCACAAGAGAGTGCCAGAATGTTTGCATGTGCGGTCATGTTCTTTTGTCTCTGAACATTATTTTCATAGCATAATATATATCGTGATACATATTATCATGATGAAAATGTCAGGAAAATATTGTGATAATTCTTTTCATATAGCCCAGTCCTAATTTAAACCAAAATTAACCATATGATATCTTAACATTTCACTTAAGAGTAAAAAGTAACCTTTAAGCTTGAAAAAAAAATAGTGATTTGATTTATATCGTGATATATATCGTTATCGACTGATACAAACAAATATATATTGTGATAAGATTTTTTCCATATAGCCCAGGCCTATTTTGGATTCTGTTCTAATTTGGACTCTAGTTTTGGTACTCAACCCTAGATGAAATTAAGATTAACTTGTATGAAAATAATGGGAAGGGAAGAGTATGTTCAAAGAAAGAAAGGGCTTATGATCCAAAATATACCACATTATCGGTCAAACATAATGGACATGTGCATGTGTCTGCCAATGGAAATGGGTCACTTGTGTTGACTGACTGCTGATAGAAGCAGCAGGATGAATTTTGAAATGTATAGAGCTATACTTTCTGCTCAGATTCAGTCAAATGCTGCAAAATAGGATAGGATGGTGCTTCACAGTACAGATGTATAATGAAAAATATATATACTGTGAAAGCATAAAAGCTTCTTATGGCAAAGAAAAGTAATATTCTTTAATGGCCAAGTCAGTCAACAAAGTTGAGCATGCTTTTCACTTACTGAAGACAAAAAGACCCATAAACAAGCAGCAAATGAAGGCAGCTGCAGTAAAAGCCTGGCAAAGCATCTCAAGGGATGGAAATCAGCATTTGTTGATGTCCATGTGTTCCAGACTTCAGGCAGTCATTGACTGCAAATGATTTACATCCAAGTAATTAAAAAGATGCTTATAATTATGATAGTTTGTGCAATTACTATGTAAAAATGGCTGTACTTCCAAACGTTTTTTTTTTTTAAACCCACTTAATTAAAGCTGAAAGTCTATACTTCAATCCCATCTTGATGAAGTCATTTCAAATTCATTGTGGTGGTGTACAGACGCAAAATTATGAAAATTGTGTCACTGTTCAAATACTGAACTCTTTAGATTTTGAAATTGATCCAAACAAGTCAAGTTCACAGCAAGGTCAAATGTCTGAAATAGTTGTTCTTCAATAGCTTATTTCCTGTTTACTCACACTTTCATGTTCAGGAACTCAAGGCCAGATCTTCTAGCAATCTAAGATTTCTGCCATTACTTCGTCCATCCATGCATACTTCAAAGATTCTCATTAGCATGATATCTCAATAACAAGTGGTTCAATGCTTGTAGGTTTTACATGGCATTATCACTGATTGTGAAATTGATCTGAGCAGGGTCAAGGTCACAGCAAGGTCAAATGTCTGAAGTTGTTTTTTTTTTTCCAATAGCTTCCTTTCTGAAGTATTTTTAACTGAATTTCAGGCATACACATTGTTATATTTTATTATACATTGTAAATGTATGTATGTTTATTGTGAGTGTTATTTGTGTGTATCGCATGAACATATTTCAAATTTTGATCGCTAACAGGGGAGCTCTAACTTTTTTTGTTTTCACACATATGTAGGAGTGCAGAGAAATACAGTTCCTTGAATGTGTGAAATTGTTGTTTAGTTTACAACATTTAGTACATTTAGATTTTTTTTAACAAGCTGTTTGAAATGTCAGAAATTTTTTTTTAACATATTTGTGACCATGTTTCTTTGGTTAAATACAACGGCTATGCCAAGAATCAATAATCACAACATCCCTGTAATATTTAGCTTTAGACTTAAGCAACTTTTTATTGCCTTTTTTGGTATACGCTAGCACATGCAAAACAGCTGTAAGAATACTCTATGTATCCCTCTGATCTGGCAGTACTTTAGGTATGAAGAAATCTTTAAACTTCTGGCATGACCTTAGGTAGAACACAAGCATACTTGGCAGCTTACCAGTAAACTTTAATATGAATCATCAGACATCACCTGGTTAAAGCCCAACTAGGACTCACAAAGCCATGCCCTTGCTGGCACTAATGTAGAGTTTACAAATGCCAGCTTTACACCAAACAACTTTTCAATCGATTTCACTTTCGTAGACTAATTTCCAATGTCGGAATAAATTCGTGGGTATTTTCGTAGTGTTGGGGAAAGCTCCTTTCTTGATCATTTGGTGTAAGGTGGTCAGGATAGCGGTCTTAATTACAGTCCGTTTCTCGTCATGACGTTCCGATAAAATCATCTGTATTTAATAATACTCTTGGCTCATGCAAATAGTGACCCTGCAAGATGCCCTGTCTTTGCAAATTCATAGATAACCATTTGTTAGGTCTTTTGGTATAAGGCTGGCATAACTCTGTAACTAATGACACATTGTCTTTAGATGTGAGAGGGTGTCAGACTTTAGTCATGCAAAAGTCTTTTCAAAGTCTTCTACTACATGGTTAGTATCGACTTTGTGATTGCATTGTTAATAGGAACTCTGCTGCTATAATAAGTTACCAAGACCTGAGCTCAAAGTCATAGCAATTATCACCATGGCAGAGCTGGATCATTATGTATATCAGAGATCAGTCACAGTAGTGTACAGTCCGATGAACCTTTAAGCAGGATCTGCGTTTATACAGAAAGAAAAGAACGTCAAAAAAATAAATAAATAAATCTAAGCATTGCGGAAACATGACAGTAAAGAACATGATTCGTGTAATTTTGTTCCCCAACATCATGGGGAAACAGCAGTGCTTGCCACAGTCAAAATAACACCATCGGCTTTGTCAGCCAGCGTTAGCTCCAACCGGTGGCACTGACCGCCTCGCTTGTGATACTGATAGCAGACAGAATTCTCCAAGCTCCAGCCTTACTGAGACTAAACATTCCGTTTTAACTAACTGACATTACCAAAACACTGTCAAAATAACACGTAAAAGAAGTAATTACCCGTCCATTATTGTCAGTAACATTTTGTTCTGCGCCATTTGACAGTAACATGGAAACGGCCTGACGTCTGCCTTGTTTGTCGTCAGCTCATTAGCTTCCACTGCATGAAAACCTTAGCTAGCCACTTAGCCACCAACGCTAGCTAACTGCAGCAGGCTAGCTAAAACTGCCATACTCTTCCGTTCAGCTAAGTAACGTTTCGGTACATTTGCGGCCGATATGTATAGCAGGAGACCCAGTGATCTGACATTTTTTTAGTATTTGTTTTGCTAGATAGGTACAGTGACGGTTGCTGGAACAGTTTTACAGTTACAATTGCCAGTCCGTGGACTGAACAACAGTGAGGTTTGCGTTTTAACTGATACTGATATGTTTCCTACCACCTTTCCGCCGTGTCCGGGAGGGAAGCCGCTGTCAGGAGTGACGGCCGAGCTGCCATCACCAAAAGTGGCCACCGCGCGAGATCCTCAGGCTCCGGCAAGCAAAAGCTGCAAATCTCGCGAGTAACGCAGCGACGGCGATCAGAAATGAGGCGCTTTCACAATCGCCCTTGCACGGCTCGAGGCGGAAGAGTCCCGGGAAAGACAGCAGGTCATGATTTCGCGATCGGAGACGACGAGGAAGGGCAGGACGCGTTCATATCACACACCACAACGTAGGTACCACACAACACTCAAGCGCGCGCGCACGCACGCACGCACGCACGCATACACATATACAGAGAAACTGATGGAAACTCGAGTGTCGTTTGCTCCGGTTACCCAGCTTGTCTTGCACACTTGGACAGCCACAGCAGCTAACCCGATCAGGTGCAATTATGCGCAAAAATTTAATTATGTAAGTCAGACAACAGGAAACAATGTAGAAACACACACACAATGTAGAAACACAGATTATTTATTTATCTCATAATTAAATTATTATTGTTATTATTATTATTATTATTATTATTATTGTTGTTGTTGTTGTTGCAGTGCATATAAAATGTTTGCACACCCCTGTTAAAATTTCATTTTTTGTGAAAATTGGATCCAACGTAAATCATGTCAGATGCTTTTCGACCTTTAATGTGATATTCAACCAGGTTATTGTAAGGTTTTAATACTGCCCAATAATGCCCTGGTGGTCCCTTCCCTTCCGCTACATAGCTTAGATAGTGACCACTAAGGATGGGAAGTGTCCAGCTTTTCACACTCAATTTTTTGACCATGATGATAACACCATCTGGGCACTCATAGCACACTGCAAGTTGCCATACTTGTCAGGGTGAACACAGTTATGCACTCAAAATAGCAAGTGAAAGTGCAAAAGTACACAAATTAAAACACATGGTCAGTCTTTTTGAGTAAGACTTTACCAATATAGCACATCTTGATTTGCCAACTTTATTCCATTCTTCCTTGCAACAATGATTCAGCTCTATGTGTTTATGAGGGGGTCTCCTGTGCACAGCCTTGGTCAATTCATTCAACAGGTTTTCAGTAGGATTTAGGTTTTTAATCTGATTGGGCCATTCCAAAACCTTGACCTTATTATTTTGAAGGCATTCCTTTATTGACTTGGATTTGAGCTTTGGGTTGTCATCATGCTGGAAGGTGAAAACCTTTTTCAGCTCTCTAAATGAGGCCTGCAGGTTTGGTACCAAAATATGTTGGTATACACGATTCTGTCTAGATGCTGAAGAGAAGCTAAAGAGAAGCAGCCAAATAACATGATGCTGACACCACCGTGCATCACCATGGGTATGGTGTTCTTTGGGTGATAAGCTGTCTTGTCACATATTTTATAATAATGCCTAAGTTCTATATTAGTCTCAACAGATCATAACACATATTGCTACACAGTTTCGATTTATTGTATATGTGTTTTGGCAGAATGTATGCAGGATTTGATGGATTGTTTTTTTGTGTGTGAGAAAGGGATTCTGTCTCACCAGCCCATTTTATACCCAAGGCATGTGAAGAATGTGAAGAGATTGTTGTCACATACAGGAAGTGACCAGTACTTCACAGATATTCCTGCAGATCCTTTTATGATGCCGTAAGTTTCTTGGTGGCCTCCCTGATAAATTTTCCTCTGGTCCTGTCATTAATATTGGATAGACATCCTGTTCTTGATCAATGCAGTGTGCCATTTTCTCCACTTGTTGATGATGGCTTTCATGGTGTTCAATAGTACCTCTAATGTTGTGGATATTCTTTTGTACCCCTCTTCTCAGCAATTCAATTCAATTCAATTCAATTTTATTTGTATAGCACTTTTAACAACAGACATTGTCACAAAGCAGCTTCAAAAAAGTATACAAATTCTGAATATAAACTTATGAATCTATACATTTATCAATATATATCCCTAATGAATAAGCCAGTAGCGGCAAGGAAAAACTCCCTGAGATGGCAAAAGGAAGAAACCTCGAGAGGAACCAGACTGAAAAAGGATCCCATCCTCATTTGGGTCATACTGTATAGTGCAATTACAACTAACACTTTAATACTAGGGTCAAGTTTTAGAGTGCAAGACTGTTCATGGTGATTTGAGTCCTATGCCATTGTAGCAGAACCGCTCATGTCAACAGCAGTCCA
>JAQQZR010000037.1:14990701-15001003 GCA_030068235.1 Notoglanidium macrostoma | reverse complement strand
TCCCCAGCTATTAGGAAAGATCCAGTCCTCAGGAAAATATGCCCAGTCACCTGACTGAAAAGTGTCTAATCCAGGAGGTAACTTTTTCCTATTTTCTGATCTTTTTTTTTGTTTTCAAAACTGTGGCCTTATATAAGAAATGTGTTTTTTGTTTTCATTAATGACAACATTGGCCAGAACACGTTATCTTCTGAAAGATTTTGTAAAAAAGTAAAAAATGTGTAGTTTAATCTAGGCCTAGATCCACCATGTTCTTTAGGGCCAATAAAACTCATGGATCAGATTATCCTGACTGTGTTGACACATTTGTATAATAACCCCCCCACAAGAAAAAACAACAACCCACAAACACATGCGGGCTAAGGTGTCCTCTTTTTTGAAAGCCAAAATATGGTCACCCTATCACATGATCTATTAGTAAAGGGTGTGCACACTTATGCAATCAAGTTATTGCCAGTCTTTTTCTTTCTTTTTTTTAATGTTTATATTTCTCCATAAATCCTTTTTGTTCAAGGATTAGTTCAATTTTCAAGGACAACAAAATTGTAGTTGCATCTCCAAGGCAGACAGGTTCGCACAAGAACAGTGATTACATTTAAGCCTGCCTGCATGCCCTCCCAACAAGTAAAATTTAAAAGAATACACATAACATATTCCACTTTCCCTCTTTACCCTCCCCAAGTGCCCCTTATTATTATTATTAGTAGTAGTAGTAGTACACATACAATATGTTGGTTATTGCACAGAGTTGCACATGCAAGGCTTTTATTTATTCCACATTCTGTATTGTTGTCCTGTTCTGCTTGTGACATAGCTTATATAGTATCTTAGTAGCAGATGTTGTTGTTTTGTTGTTATTATATTAAGTGCTATTATACCTATTGTTATGCAATAGATTTTTAAGTTCAATATTTATAAAGACACAAAACCTAATACAAATGGCCTGTCAATTAAGAAATGTACCCTCTTATTTGCCCCTGTAATTATGACCAAAGTCTGCTTCCAAATAAAATGATAGACCTGTTGTTTGAAGTTATTCTGGTATGTGGTATCCTATTCATAAAGAATGGTGGTAGTAATGTGAATGAATGTATGATGATGGGGTAGATCTCTGCTCCAGTCCCTCCTTATTTCACAGGTGAGCACTCCCTCTGGTGGTGCAGAAAGCTGGAAAATCTCCTCAGGACGGGCAATGCTGATCTGCACTGTTGTAATGAACCACTGCAAGATAAATCCTCGTCTTGAAATAAGGGGTTGATATGGAAGTGTAAATTTGCTAAATATGCTTGATTTATATAGTTAATTAGGGACTACGTAGATTATTAGACCTGATGTGCCTGAGTAATCAAAGCCATGTTTAAAGGTAACTCTAGTCACTGTAACATTTGGTCCCTCTCTGAAAAAAGTAAGTTTCCTGCAAATTTTCTCCCACGCTGCTTAGATATTTTACTCCGTACACTCAAAATAGAGCAAACAATTATTTTCGAGGAAAACATTTTTAACTCTGGAAAAACTACTCAGCCATTTTTCGTGTGTGTGTGTGTTTTAATAATTCGTATTTCAGTAAACATTCATGATGATAATAATAATAAGTGCATGATGTAACATGGTGAAATTACTGCAAGGTAAATAATGTGCAAAACTAGGTTTGTGAATTCTATCTTTGGAAGTCAAAAAGGCTCTGTAAGCTAAGTGTTATTTTCCTTAAAGGCCCATTATAATTTCAAGCTTAATATTTCTTCAGGAAATAACCCTCTCCCTTTACCCCTATACCTGTTGTGGTACAGTCTCCAGCACCAAACTGGAGTGAGAGAGGAAGAAAGAGGTGTGTTTATTTGGCTGAGAAGGCAGTTGATGAGAAATAAAAGAGACGTTAAGCAGAAATAAGGAAGGAAAAGATGAGTTATACAATTCCAATTACCAATACAAAAAATCCCAATTAAATTTTTATTTAATGTAGTGTATTCTCACATGTCTATAAATAAAGGTAATCTAATACCTGCTGTCCGCCACAGGGATATTTACTTTATTTTCATGACAGAAATGAGTCCTTGTCTAAAGAGAACAACAGATCAGGAAAGAAATGTGTATGCATTGAGGAGCCCATGAGATGCTCAAATAATGATCCCCTCAATGTTAAATCACTTTGAGACATAAAGCATGATGTTCAGTGACAGAGGTGTTCAAGGACAGCAAGAGCAGTTCTCCTCCTCTGCTGAGATCATTTTCTTTTTTTTTTTTTTCTACTCTGTCTCTTCTCCTTTCCTCTTGTCCAGCACCTTTTGCGGTCATGTGCCAGCATAGCCACAATGTCAATTAGGTAAGGAGATGAGAGCCAAAGAGAGAAACCTAACAGGCATGAAAAGAAAAAAGGAGGAAGTGGGAAGATAAGATTAGAGAAGAGAGAAAAAAAACAGCAGGAATGAAAAGATCCTGAGGTGTGGTGAAAGAGAGAAAGAGAGCTGTGTTGTCATGGAAACTGGCAAGGATCTGAAGACTAAAAACAAGAATGGAAATTGGTTTACCCCCAGAGAGAGTGACTGACTTGGATAACAAGATGTGAGAGAACGAATAAATAATATGAAGGAGTGAAGAAATGTGAGGGAATTGGTTTAAATCTAAGAAATAAACTCAAATTATAATCAGAGAGTTTGAAATGAGTCCAAAGCTTCTAAGCCAAAGGTTAATTGCATCAGCCAGAACCGAAACATAGTTTTGTACACACTCAACAAATCCTTTAAATCTGCAAACACTTAATAAGATGAAACACAGATAGTTGAAAGAAATAACAGCACATTAGCAGTAAAATCCGTGACTTGAGTCATTCAGAAGACCTATTAATTAGGTTTAGGTTAATTAAGATTAAGGAATTTCTCTTGTCTGTGCTTATGTGGTAATGCCTTTATGGGTGCATGTAGTGTGATAGGAGATTTGCCTTGTTTGTCTTCAACAGATTTAATTAATCTTATTAGAGGGCAGTCATACTCAGGAGAGAGTGAGTTTCTCCCATGATTTTTCATTTTCTTCATGCTTACTGTCCAGATCACAAAAATGCCAGTTATCCAATGAGCACTCCCTCTGGTGGTACAGGAAGCTGGAAAATCTCCTCAAGAAGATCAACATTGATTTGCACCATTGTAATGTGACTACTGCAAGATAAATCCTCATCTTGAAATGAGGGGTTCATATGGAAGTGTAAACATGTTAAATATGCTTGATTCATACAGTTAATTAGTCAATACGTAGATTATTAGACCTGATGTACCTGAGGAATCAAACCCATGTTTATAGGTGTATACACAGTAAATGTGCCAGAGTAAAATTTACTTAAATTGTCAGTTATCCAAAAATGTCAGTTATCCAGTGCAGTTACAAAATCAGTAAATCATGTGGCAGCAGCACAATGCATAAAACCATGCAGATAAAGGCCCAGAGCTTCAGATAATGTTCATATCAAACATCATAATTGGTAAACAAAATGTAATATATGTGACTTTAAATGTAGTATAGTTGTTGGTGCTAGATTGGCTGGTTTGAGTATTTCGGAAACTGCGGAGATCCTGGGATTTTGACACACAACAGTCATTCATGGTAGAATTTTTCATCAAGGTAGCACAAATTGTCAGAATGCCGGCAGTGCAGCAAAACAACAATGGAGGAGAGCTACAGCTGTTGAACAGTTTTCTGTCCTCCAGAGCAAAATTTTATGCATACATTAGCTACTAGTGGGTCCATTTTGTCAGTTTTAATACAATGAGTCTTCTCCCAAATTAGTTTTTTGTCAGTGGTGATGTAGATGACTCCTGCAAACCCTCAAGATCGGCAAATCTGATCTGAGCAAAAACTTGGAATTAAACAATGAGGCTTGTAATGTGTAAGTAGCCCTAAATTTATTTAACAGATTTTTCTATACATATACAGTGGCAAGAAAAAGTATGTGAACCTTTTGGAAGTTCATGGTTTTCTGCATTAATTTGTCATAAAATGTTCATCTAAGTCAAGGGTATTGACAAATATAATGTGCCTAAAATAATAACACAAAAAAAATTCTGATCTTTCATGTCTTTATTGAGAAAAAACATAAAAAACAACTCAGTGCTAGTGGAAAAAATAAGTGAACCATTGGAATTAATACCTGGTTGACCCTGGTTTTGTTTTTCTGAAGCCATTGTGTTGCTCTGACTTGCTCTGTTGTTTTGTGTCGTCCTGTTGCATCACCCAACTTCTACAGAGTTTCAGCTGACATACAGACATTCTCACATTATCTTGAAGAATTTTTTGATGCACTTGGGAGTTCATCTTCCCCTCAATGTTTGAAAGCTGGCCAGGCCCAGATGCAGCAAAGCAGGCCCAAGTCATGATGTTTCTGCCACCATACTTTACAGTTGGGATGATGTTTTCATGATGATATGCAGTGGCCTTTTTACACCAGATGTATTGCTGCATGTGCTTTCCAAATAGTTAAATCTTAGTTTCATCAGTCCACAAAACATTTTTCCAATACTGCTGTGGAGTGTCAATGTGGTCTTTCGCAAACCTCAGGCATGAAGTAATGTTCATTTTAGTAAGCAGCGGCTTCCTTCGTGGTGTCCTGCCTCAGACACCCTGCTTGTTCAATGTTTTACGTAGACTCAAAGACTCATGAACACAGATATTAGCTTGTTCCAATGATCCCTTCAAATCAACAGTTCTTGATTGTAGATCCTCTGAAAGCTTTTTTGGCGAGGCATGGCTCACATAAGCTTATTCTTCTTGGGTGTGGCAAATTCAAAAATTTGAGAAGATTTTATCAGTCAAAGTAGATCGAGTCCACACCTCCAACAAATTCAAAAAGTTTGAGTGGTTTTTATCAGTCAAAGTAGATCGAGTGCACACCTCCAAACTCATTTTCTTAACAAGATTCCAGGTATGCTAACACCTGACACCAGTTATCTTTTTTGAGGTCATTAACTCAAGGGTTCACATATTTTTTCCAATAACACTGTGAGTTTTTTATGGTTGTTCTCAATAAAGACATGAAAGTCAGAACTTTTTGTGTTACTATTTTAGGCAGATTTCATTTATCAATGCCCTTGACTTAGATGAAGATCAGATCACATTTTATGACAAATTAATGCAGAAAACCATGACCTTCCAAAACGTTCACATGCTTTTTCTTGCCACTGTATTTGCTTCCAGCCTATTTATTTATTTATTTTTTATTCCAGTTATGGGTTAAGGTTTTGTTATGGTGAAGGGCATCTTTGGAATAATGGCTGGTTACCATTAGGATGCGCAGTGAAAGTACTGCAGATCTAAGAAATTGTAAAGTTTAAATCACCTCATACTGTTGGACCCATCAATTTTTCTGAACATAGATCTAAAACGGAAAGAGAAGCCAATGAAGTGTTCCTTCTTTCTGCTCAATAGCTTTGTGCCTGTTTTGATTTTCTTTTTTCATTCAATGCCTTTAATCACCCACCTCTTCTTTTTTTTTTTTTTATTAAAAAACATCTCAATACTTTATTGATGTCCTTTCAGCCTTCATCCCACCTACGTAGTCGCTTAGGAGCACACAGAGACACAAAGCAAGCGGATGTATTTTGACACCTAGAGCTGCTGGAATCCCATCACTGGATGCCAGGCTCACTCATGATGTAGCTTGATGGGTTGGTTGCCTGGCAACTAGTGGTTTCCGTGGTGACAACAGTACCTCTGCATCTGTTAGAGAGAAATCAGCTAGTCATGCACAGTTTATATAGCTATACAAATATCAAAGTTCACATATACATTGTATGTCGGATTTAACATAATATAGCAGGAGTGTACAATATATGATGAAATAACCTGTTGATCAGAGCACTAACTTTCTAATTGGGCTAATGTGTGTTTAACTAATGCAACTGAATAAAAAATGAATGTACTCCTGATTAGTTTATAACAGCAAAAATACATTTGACAGAATGGAGAACTTCAAACAGAACCATGCATGCAGTACCTGCTGCAAAAACGGCATTTTAATGTTTATGCTGAAATCTGAAAATTGGACATCTAATCTAGCCACACCCTCAAAATTAATGAAGGATTAGTACAAATGAAATGCCCAGACTGGGTTCAGAAAGTATTTAGACCCCTTCAGTTTTTCAACTATACGACTCAGTTTACCTATTTTGCCATCTACACACAGTTACAACATAATGACAAAGCAAAGACTGATTGAAATCTCTGAAATATAATTTAGATAAGTGTTCAGACCTTTTATTTATTGCTTAGTAGAATCAATTTCGGCAGGAATTATAGCCTTAAGGCTTTTTTTTGTGGGGGTACGTTTCTGCAAGCTTTTCACAGCTGGATTTGGTCAATTTCTCAGTTCTTCCTGCCAAATCCTCTCACGCTTAATCAGATTGTAAAGGGGAGTATCTGTGAACTGATATCTTCAGGCATCTCCACTGCTGTATAATTCTGAGCCTTGGCTGGGCAAGTAAATGTTTTTCTTCATGGATACTCACTGTCACTGCATATTTTTGTCAGTCTTCCTGATAGACAGTTTAGTATCCTGTAAATTCATAAAAATTTCATCCATAGTGCCATAACCCAAAATGACTTCTTTCTATAAGAAATAAATTAATTAAAAGTTTATGATTAAGCTTGATTCTATTATATTCTAATTGAATAACTTGTCCCTGAAAAGAGTTGGCTACACTGCATGCTATTCAGAAGGTCCTGCTTCCTGCTTGTGAAGATGGAATTGCAAGTATATCATGTTTAACTGCTTTGTTGTCATAGCAAAATGAAAAATGGCTGATGCAAGATTCCTTCTCAACTGTTTCCTGGGGAAATTCAATTCAATTCAATTATTTGTATAGCGCTTTTAACAATGGACATTGTCACAAAGCTGCTTTACAGAAATATATAAATCCCCGATATAAATTTTAAACATGAATGTACAGATTTATCCCTAATGAACAAGTCAGTGGTGATGGTGGCAATGAAAAAATTCCCTGAGACAACATGAGGAAGAACGAGCGTCCAGACTCAAAAGGGAACCCATCCTCTTCTGGGCTACATCGGAAAGTATGATTAAAAATAACTTGCTTCTGTGTGCTATATGGTCAAAAAGTGCAATGGTGAATTTGAAATTCACTATAGTTTTAATATGAAGTCTATTATGTATGAAGTTATGAACTGTTCACTGTTGACTTGTGTGCAATAGTGTTTATAGCAATTGCAGTCCGAAAATTATCATGGCAATGATACTTTACTTTAATGATACTAAATAACCTATCCACAAGAAAGAAAAATAAAGTACAGCACCTTTTTGCACTCCCTGTGTAGCCCAAAACCCAGGGGACACAGATAAAAAATAAATGGCACCGACTTCCTACTGGCTACTGGGTGTTATTTACAAGTGAGTACTATATACAAGCTATATAAAAAAGATCAGGACCAAGTCCAGCAGACAAAGCACAAACAAAGTAAAAAATGGGCAGAAAGTCATTCACAAAGAATCAAACACACATAACACAGACAAAGCAAAGGAACAGGTCTCCCAAGGTGTAGACTGACAAGATTTAAATACTTGTCCAAAGGTACAGCCAACCAAATTCCAACACAGGAGGTGGGCAAAGCGGGTAAGGCGCCGTGATCGTCCAATGGGAAGATGGAGGCAGGATGCATAGCGGTGGGCTGGGCCTGAACAAGAAAGTGACAAAGACACCATCCCACCAGACTGTACATATGGGACCATCTTCAGCAGGAGTGAAGTGAAGGGTTGAAAACTCCAAAAGAGAGTAGAGAAATAGGGCACCCCGATGGATCAGGTAGGTCCAGAGAGCAGAAGGGGTCAGGATCACTGATACATTATATAGACAAAAGTATTGGGACACCTGTCCATTACACCTACATGAACCTTTATGACCTGTCATTTTAAATCCATAGGCAATAATATGGAGTTGTTCCCTCTTTGCAGCCATAACAGCTTCCACTCTTCTGGGAAGGCTTTCCACAAAGTTTTGTAGTGTGTCTGTGGGAATTGTTGCCCATTCATAGAGAAGAGCATTTGTGAGGTTTGGCACTGATATTGGATGAAAAGGACTGGCTCACATTCTAGTTCATCCCAAAGTTGTTCGATGGGGTTGAGGCTCTGTGTGGGCCAGTCAACTTCTTCCATACCAAATTCACCCAGCCATGTTTTTATGGACCTTGTTTGTGCACTGGGGCGCAGTCATGCTGGAACAGAAAAGGGCTTTCCCCAAACTGTTCCCTCAAAGTGGGAAACATAGAATTGTCTGAAAAGTCTTGGTATGCTGAAGCATTAAGATTTCTCTTCACTGGAACAAAGGGGCCTAGACCAACCCAAAAGGAAAAAAATCCTAATAGAAGTAATAGGGTCCTATGAACTTCCGTTACTCAGGCCCAAAAAATAATCCTTATGCATGCATTAGAACATTGCAGTGCTGTCAGGGGTACAAGGGGCCTTCTACCTTCAGTGCTTGGGCCCTAACTAATAGTCAACCCCAATCATCTTGTGCTATTTTACATTAAATAGCTAAGAAGTGCTACACCAGTGGTCACCAACCCTGTTCCTGGAGATTGACCCACCTGCCAGGTTTGGTGATGACTGTGCTACACTGTGCTGCAGGTCCTAACACACTTGCCATCACCAACTGCAGGAAAAGATGTAGTGTCAAGCCAGTGCAGTGTCAAATCTGGAATTGCTGGACTGACCAGTGAAGCCTGCCAGATTGTCATTCTTGCCAGAAATGATAAAGTTGTAATTCCATTGGAAGATGAGAGCCTAACTTGTGCCCTAGCTAACTAGAATTTCAGACCCTGTTTTTACAGTCTCGTTGAAGTACAGATAGTAACTATTGTTTTGGTGCTCATTTTGCCAGGCATGAACTGTACAAAACACATCCCCAAGCTCTACAGATTCAGCTATACTTTGATGACCTGGAGACAGTAAGTCCTCTTGCGTTAAAAACAAAGATTAATAATGTGGGGGGGATGTGAATGAACAGCACTTTCTCTTCCCTCTGCATCCACGGCTGAAATGCTATCCCCCAACTGCTCCACGGGCGCTGCAGCATAGAGCTGCCCACTGCTCTGGGTATGTGTGCACTTTTCACTTGTGTGTTCACTGCTTGGATGGATTAAATGCAGAGGAGTAATGATAATGTTTTAACCCCTGAGTGTAATTCAAGTTTGACAAACATTCATCTTTCATCAAGGCTATTGACAGAGAAAAATGTGGTTTTGCAAAAAAAAAATATATATATCAGCCTCTTTTAGATAACATAATTGACCGATAAGAGGTGAAAGACATAATACACAGAGCAGCCGGCCTATTGACTGCTGATAATCTTGTTAGTTATGTGCTGTGTGGATATTTGGAAAATTCATTTTTGCCTTGTTAATAAAATAACTTCACGTAGTATGTTCAATGTAGATGATTTAGAAAAGGGAGACACAATTACATGAAGCATGTTTTATATAACTTAAACTATAGGGCTTGACATAATCCATGATGTGCTTGATGGTGTTACACCTTTGGAATTTTTACTTCAACACTATATACAAGAAGAAAAATTGTTGTGTCTGGAACAGTCGAATGAAAGAATAGCCAGCTATGATTATAGGTAAACATTTTAACACAAAGTGTCATCCTTAACCTGAAACCCGAGACAGCCATCAAACAAACAGCATCACACATGTGGTGTCTCATACAAAAGTTGCCTTTTCTTGTGGGGCATATTGTCATTAATGCAAGCCTGCACTGTCAGTTGTTCATCTTGTTACCAGAGATATGCAGCATTATATTTGCTCCTGATGTATCCAGAGGTCTTGCAGTGTTCCTGAAACAATTTAGTTGTTCAAAGAAATTTATCCTGACCAACACCTCATTCCAAACCACTTATGCAGAAGTTGACCATTTATTACCTGGGCAGGTCACCGTTCTATCACAGAAGCCAATTACCATACACACTCACATTCACACCTATGGGCAATTTGAAGTAACTAGTTGACCTAATCTGCATGTCTTTGGGCTGTGGTATGCACACAGGCCTGCACATAAAAAGGCCCCAGTCAGCCAGCAGATTCAAATATGTTGGACGTTTCCTTTATTACTGCAGAAATTCTATGAAATTCTGTCCTCTGAAATTGTACTGTTATATTCTAGTTATGCTATTATTAGTTATGCTGTCATAACTAGCTCTGCCGGAGTTCCTGCTTGCACTCAGCACATGATATACTCTGTTCCTTACTGTTAGGTGACCATGACCATACCTAACAATCTGCTTTTTCTCTTCTCTCTCCCTCTCT
>JAQQZR010000037.1:14949026-14980872 GCA_030068235.1 Notoglanidium macrostoma | reverse complement strand
ATGCGTGGGTTTCCTCCGGGTGCTCCGGTTTCCTCCCACAGTCCAAAAACATGCAGATTAGGTCAACTGGCTACTCTGAATTGCCCATAGGGGTGAATGCGAGCGTGTGGCTGTTTGTCTGTGTTGGCCCTGTGTTGTATTGGTGACCTGCCCAGGGTGTACCCCGCCTCTCGCCCGAAGATGCTGGGATCTTCCCCACAACCCAGATGGATAAAGCGGTATAGATAATGGATGGATGGACGTTCTCATTGCCAATGAATATTATGTGTCTCATTTCTTAAATTTTTTCCATATATCTAAAATGACAGTGCAAATCATTTTAAACAATTAAAGTATGTTACTACATTATATGCACTATTTTAGAAATTGAGAATACATGAACAGTACAACCAACAAGCTTCCCTTTCCTCCCATCACAGCATTGTACATGTGCTGCCAGATCCCCAACCAAATGGGCATAACACCTGCAAATTCTTACACAACACATTGATAAGGCTCAAAGCGTTCTCTGATCTTCCAGTTTGCACTCACACAGTCAGATCTTTTCTTCCTTATCTCCTCTCAGTTGTCCAAACTTAATAGATCCCACTCCCACAACATTTTGTTTTTTAAAGGACTCACATTTTCCAGTCATCTCCTCCCTCCTTCATTCCCTCCATCCCAGGCATATGGGTTTGCCAGAACAGATGTGTCCAGGGCTTTGTGTGAGATTGTAGAGTTCTTCAGGGCTGAGACTGCTTTAACAAGGGATGTGCTTCACCAGTATGGAATTTGCTCAGCCAACATACCCTGGCTCATCCTCCCACTAAATTACAAATGACCTCTCTTCTTTAACCTGTCATTCTACAAACACTGTGGAAAGTTCTCCTGTATCTCAAGAGTATCTCCTGTACTTCAGAGGAAGGGAAGAATGTTTTCATATGAATAAAATCAGAATGTGCCCTGGGTTCCTTTCGATGAATTTATTTCTTTTTTCTTTTTCTTTTTTCTAAAATAGTGGCAGCTCTACTGCTTCACAGTTCGAGGGTTCTATTTAGTAAACATGAATTTGGCGTACCATCTCTACAGAGTTTCCATGCATGTTATCTCAGTGTCTTTTTTGGGTTTCCCCTGGGTTCTCCAGTTCCATCCCACCTCCCTTTCCATTCCTGGCTCACACCCAGTGTTCTTGGAATAGGTTCTGGATTCACCATGTTCCTGACCCACAGAAAGCGGATGCTGAAAGTGAATAAGTTCTAAAAGACTAAAACAGTTTTGTTAAATGATATCTCTTGAAAAAAACAAAAGTTAATATTATTTACTAAAACATCAATGGTAATTAGAGATGAAACAATATGAAAATTTTAAATCATGATTATAATAACCCAAATTATCATGATTACCAGTATATTCACTGTGTTGTTAAAATGTGATGTAAATGTTGAAAAAGGACTGATACACAAACTGAAATCATTTCACCAAGTTTTATATTCGAAACCACAAATACAATTAGCAGAACTATGCACTTTATTTTCTATAAACATTAAAATATTAACATCAGTGATGCCACTAACAACCATTTTTCTATCAATTAATCTATTGACTATTTTACTGATAAGTCGAATTAATACAAACGATTTATTTTGCTCAAAAAATCAAATTCAGGATCAAATAAAGCTGCAGTAGGTAACCTGTATAAAAATGACTTTTTGTTATATTTGCTCAAACTGTCACTATGTCCTGACAGTAGTACATGAGACAGATAATCTGTTAAAAAAATCAATCTCCTCTGGTTCCACCCAGTGCTACTAATGCCATTTGAAGGAATCCAGTGTCCCCAAATCAAAACAACCAGTCAGAGCCAGGAGGAACATCTAACAGTGTGTTAATCACTGCTCATGAACACGTTGCAGGCAGCCCCCTTCCTCCCCATGTGCTCTTACTCCATCAAGCTCAATACCTTTGAAAGGACTCAACACTAATACTGAGTTAGCCACATTTCTGCTTGACAGGTAATTACTCGTGCTTAATATATGTTTCATTTAATCTAAGATGGTAATGATTACAGTAACATTCCATAGCACATATTTTATGTTACTGCAATGGTGCAGTTGGGCTAATGTTAGCTTGTTTCTGATTCTAAGGCTACTGATTAACATTGTTTTATTTGCATGATTCTGAAACTATCTTTGTGAAGTGCCCAGATATTCATATCCGTTTGTTGTTTGCCCTGATATTTGTGTGTGCCTGGGCTTTCACAGCTAAACAGGGCTCCAGACTGTGACAATTTAGTCACATTTTGCAGATATTTTTAAACATAATGCACCTAAATTTTAGTCAAATTTTAGCACATATGCACCTATTTTTTACATTTTAATTAATTTATTTGTTTAATTTATTTATTTGGGAGCAAGAATTGGTGCATGTGTGTGCATGTGTGTGTACGAGAAAGAGACCGATTGTAGTGGAGAGTTAATGGTATGTTTCCACCGAGCCAAATTTTAATTTGCTTCTCATTCAGTTTGTATGGGGCAAAATTCATCTGGTCATTCAATGACCTAGAGTAACATTGGCACTGCAAGGCAATTCAATGAAAGCCAACTGTTGTCAAAAGAAGAAACTACAGGAAAAAAAATGTATAATGTTTCCCCTACATTTTCATGGGACACGAGACACAAGTGAGACAAGCAGGTTGCTAGAGGCTGGATGCTGTCCATTCCTTATGATTAAAGTGACAAAAGGCAAGTGCTCAACCACTAGCTCGCTAAATAACACAAAAGACAAGTTCCATGCTGATTTCATTGGCTCCAAGTAATTTCCATAAATCCTATGTTATCTAAAATTCATTCATTATTTATTTACAAAGTTATAAAAAAAATTACCTGTGGACATTTTTTAAGTTGATAATTTTTTTTATGTCTACTGCAGACAGAGTGCAGATCTACTTGAAGACAATTCAGAAAACAGTGTTAAATAAATGTTTATACTGTATAAGTTAAGCAATTCTGTGTCTCAATTGTTATTATTGCTGTATTTTATCATATGCAAAAAAACAGGATATCAGCATTACTTATCCAACATGTTTAGTTATTATCTCTGCTCATAGACTGTAAAAATAATTTACAATCACTGTCTCCTACAGGTTGCTTTCACAGAGTTGTCAACCCACTATGACAATATGGCATCACACTGACCAGATGAATAGGAACACATTCACCAAGGCAAGTGAAAGGAGGCAGGGCAATGGAAGGGGCTGGAAGTTAAACTATATATAGCAGTATATATTCCTTAATACTGTTCAGATCAAAATTAGACAGCAAATGACATTTTTCTAAATTTCAAAGTCACTGCTTATCCCAAATTAAAGTTCTCCTAACATAACACAGAAGGGATGAAGTTGAAGTTTATTTGATAATTTAAAAATATTCCATGTCACAATATAAATTTTTTTATGAGAAATTCATGATCAAAGTTAGAGTGTGTCTGTTGTGTGTGTGTGTGTTTGTAATCAAGTATGCACCCCTTGTTTGTTTTTCGATGGGTCATGGCTGGTTAAAATGGTTGGGTAGAAAGGGATTTATGGTGGTTAGCACTGTCGCCTCACAGCAAGAAGGTCCTGGGTTCGATCTCTGGATCACCCAGGGTGCTCTGTATGGAGTTTGCATGTTGTCCCCGTGCATGCGTGGGTTACCTCCGGTGCTCCGGTTTCCTCCCACAGTCCAAAGACATGCAGATTAGGTTAACTGGCTACTCTAAATTGCCCATAGGTGTGAATGCGAGCGTGTGTGGTTGTTTGTCTGTGTTGGCCCTGTGGTGGACTGGTGACCTGCCCAGGGTGTACCCTGCCTCTCGCCCGAAGATGCTGGGATTGGCTCTAGCTTCCCCACAACCCAGATGGATAAAGCGGTATAGATAATGGATGGATAAAGGGATTAAGGGTTGATTGGAGGATTTGAACAAAGATGCTGGTGAGGTGAGGATCATTAGACCTAGTTATATAGCCTAATATAATATGCCTGATGTTAGCTAATTAACTAATATTAGCTTATTAACAACCTGGCTACTGGTTTACACAATACAATATTTAGCTAAATGTTAGCTCGATAGCAACTTTGGCCACGGGTTTATATATATTTTATATATTATACTTATATTTGTCCTAAAATTAGCTAGCCACTGTTACTTGTTAGGTTAAGCGCTTAAATGTTACTGCAAATTCACTTAATGATATTAAAAAAAGCAACAACAGTATACCCTAGCCACATTAAGGGATGTATGAGTTAAAATGAAGTGGACATTCTGCAGACCACTCGAAGATGGCTGCACCTGGACAGGCTGACATCTGAAGAAGTCGTCCAGCACATTACATTGAACTGATTCCTGCGGGCCTTCCAGCAGAAGAACAGTGTGCCATGGGGATGGCTGCCCCCACCTTGATTAAATGACTGGTGGATGCACTGGAGACTGCCCTGGCCACCCTGGAGAGGAGCTGGGGCCTCTACCATACCCATGGTCTAGTGAGCCACCTAACCCCCTGCCTTGGCTACATGGCATTGCCTTCCAACACATCTCCAAGCCTGCGGTCTCGAGAGCATCAACAGCCACCCTGGATGCCTTGATGTCAACAGAGTCAAGAGAGATCTCAACAGATCTACAGAGCTACAGAAGAGGACACTAGGGAAGTGCCGACCACAAATATCTGTCTAGAGCATCAGAGAGGTGAGCGGTCTGTGACATCAGGCCTAATTCAGTTTCCCTGTGCCTCTGCTTGTAGGGCGAGATTGGCCGGGGCTCCAAGACATCCTGCAAGAAGAGAAGTTGGACAGGAAGATGACACCACAGAGTAGATGGAGCTCCACTCGCTGCAGATCCAAGCTGGTGACTTCAGCCGCCCTCCTGGCCAAGGACGCTGTCGCCGCCAAAGGGGGCGCTGAAGATGAATGCCCATTCCAAATTAATACTCTCTTGTGTGTAAGTTAGCAGGTAACCCACAAGGGGAATTTCAGAAGGGATCAGAAGGAGGATGACCAGCTGAAGCACTGCTGGAGTCACGTGCTGGAGATCAACAAAGGAAGAGGGACCCCACCAGCTTCTTTCTCCAGCATTATCGTGTGCTATTCAAGCACGTGGATGGATCTGGTAGTCCGCCCAGGGCCACGAGTATATTATGGTCATCTTGAATTATGCAAAACACTACCCGGAAGCTGTTCCCCTCTGTAAGGTGACATCAGCTAACATTGCTCAAGAACTTGTCATTCTGTTCAGCCGTGTCAGGATTCCCCACAGACCTACTGACAGACCAAGGAACAACATTCGTCTACTGGCTGATGCAGGATCTCTGCCAGATGCTGCAAGTCTGCTACCTCCACATGTCTGTATACCAACCACAGACCAACGGCCTCATTGAGTGCTTCAATCAGATGCTGACGCGCATGCTGAGGTGTGTCATTGATGTAGAGGGGTGAAATTGGGACCTACTCCTCTCGTATGTCCTCTTCATTGTCTGAGAGACACCTCAGGCTTCGACTGGCTTCACCCCCTTTGAACTCCTGTTTGGACAGTGTCCCAGGGGCCTGCTCGATGTCGCCAAGGAGGCACAACCATCCCTGTATCCCTCCATGATCTAATAAACAAACCATGCAGGACCGGATCAACAAGGTGAGAGCAGCAGCGGGCCTACAAATGGCATGCACAGTCTTGCAAGTTTCAGCCTGAGGTAAAGTGCTCCTCCTGGTCCCCGCTGCCTCCTGTAAATTCCTGGAAAAGTGGCAGAGCCACTATACTGTCGTGGAGCGAGAAGCTGGTGTGTTCTGTGTTTCAGACACCCAGGACGCCCTGGAGAAAGGGCCGGCTCTATCAGCTTCCCAACAACAAGATCTGGTGGAGCAGATGGTGGACCAACATGATCCAACACCTTATAAAAACGCCCCCATGAGTCATTGTAAGGCAGCAGCCATATTGAATGCCAGAGGCCTGGTGTCAGGCTATTGAGGCTGAAGTGGGATGGGATGGCATTATTGAGGAGTCCACCAGGCCCTGGTCCTGCCCCAGCGTCATGGTGCCCAAGCCCAACAGGAGCCTCTGCCTATGCAACGACTTCCACAAGCAAGGTCTCCGAGTTCGACAGCTATCCCATGCTACAAATGGAGGACCTCGTTGAGAGGCTGGGGAGAGCCCACTTTATATCTACCCTCAACTTCATGAAGGGTTACTGGCAGGTCCTGCTTACGCCATCTGTAAGGTCCAAGACAGCATTCATTACCACCTTTGGACACTGGCATTACCGAGTTCTCCCCTTCGGCCTGCATGGAGCTCCAGCAGCATTCCAGCGAGTGATGGACATCGTGTCCCCTGGACCTTCCTGACTGCCTACTTTTATGACATGGTGATACACTCGTCCACCTGGGAGGATCACCTATACCATCTATGCCGGTCATTGCGGGGACTGGGCTCTTGGCAAACCTAAAGAAGTGCCCTCTGGGGTTGACAGAGGCACAGTACCTGGGGAAACCACAAGAGAAGAAAATCAAAACTGTGAAACAGTATCCACAACCCTCCACAAAGAAACAGGTATTGTACATGCCTTCTTAGGGCTGGCAGGATACTATCATCACTTTGTGCCTAATTTTGCCTCTTTAGTTACCCCCCTCTTAGATATCACCAGGAAGGAAGAGTCAGAGACCGTGCGCTGGAACCCTGATGTGGAGCATGCATTCCAGACCCTGAAGATGGTGCTCACCAGCTTAACATTCCTCTGGAGCACTGACTTCGAATGCCCCTTCGTGGTACAGACTGATGAGGTGGAGACAGATATTGGGACTGTCCTGTTCCAGGATTTCAATGGCGAAGAGCATCCCATAGTATACTTCAGCCGGAAGCTGACCTCGGCAGAGCAGCACTATGCAGCCATCGAGCAAGAAGTCCTCACCATCAAGTGGACTGTGGAAGAATTTCAGTAGTACCTGACCGGACACCAGTTCACCCTGGTCACCAACCATGTACCCCTACAGTGGCTGGCCAAAAATGGAGACAGCAAGATCACCCGCTGGTTTTTGTTACTACAGGGCTTCTTGTTCAAGTTATTACATCACTCGGTGATAACTGAAACACAGATGCTGTCTCCCATTGCTAATCCAAAGGCTTGCAGCTAAGGGGGGGCACTGTGACATCTGTGGCTATTCAGCCCCGCCATCTGCGTATAGCAAGTGCTTCGCCCCTTTGAGGAACCGCCGCAACGAGACCTCACCAAGACACAAATAGTCTACACTCCAGATGAGACCGGGCACTGTGAGCAACCAGAGGGTGCTAGTGGAGGCGGGACTGCAAAACCCGGCATGGCTGGAAAGCGATAATCATCTACCTTCCAGCAGGAAATGGCAAGCAATAAAAGGAAGGCAGAAGGGTAAGTAATATAGTCAGAACGACTGACATGTTGTCTACTTCACGCTTCTATCTACATCCCTGCAAGTACTCCCCCTGCGAGCTGCAGGCCATAGTGCCAAGCAGGACCGATGTTGGAGGACCTCTCACTGCTGTAATCACCCCGTACCCCCACCTCTCTCATGCCAGATTCAGCATCTCAGCTCATCAAGACCGCCACCAGGAGCTGAACTGCATGAACCAGAGCAGCTACCCCAAGCACTCATCACTGGATCACTGGTTTTCCCCTTTCTCTCAACATGTCAGCTTGTTTTTTTTTTTAATGGGGCATGGCTAAATAAAAGCCCTGTTTGGCTGGAAAAAAGGTCTCCGGCATGTTTTGTGGCTTGTCCTTGATTCCTTGCTCATACTGGTTTGATTTTATTCACGATTATGTTATTTTCACCACTGTAAAGATCTTGTGTAGTGTAAAATATATGAGATAAGATTACAAAGAAAGTAAGATATGGAATAAATCTAATCCTTTATCGACTCATAAGGTAGGCAGCAATAATTTAGGATGATCCAGTATTATATGGGATGGGTGGCAACCATACTTGGGATCTAGAGTGTCTGATAATATAAGAAGTAAAGTCAATGATAGGCCTGCTGTGGTTAGATAAAGTTACGTGATACATGAATATACGCAGTGTTATCAGCCTAGGAACAGAAGCCATTTATAATTAAAATATGTTGCATCATATTACATCGTCATGATATATTATCAGTGGCCACATGCAGCAAGTATGAAATGATTGTACCTCAATAAGCCAGAACTGAACTGTGTTTGTTTTCTAATTAAATGAGTGAGGAGGTCTATAAAAATTACTTTGTGATTTACCAGGTACCTCTGCATCATTTGTTAATTGCAGTAGGACTTTCTGAATAACGAAGTTTGTGTAAACGTTTTGTTTGTCGGTGCTGCTTTATTTCTCCACTATTAACAGGTTTATGCCCCTCAAGCACTTCTGAATAGTCTTATTTAAGAGTAGTCTTATGGCTAAAGAATTTTTGTACATTGCTCTTGTTTTAGTTCTCAGTGTAGGAATAAATTTACAGATTTCTAAAAAGTGTTTTGCTATTTAAGATCAAGTAGCTCCTGTTAATTAGAGTAATGGTCATTGTTCAGAAAATCATCCTCAAAAGTTTCTGAACACTTATTAAAAACTTTTGTAAGGTACATAAATCAAAAGTGGTACACATTTCTATGATTATCACCTCTTGCAGCAATCCTTTCATCCACATACACTGTCAGTATGTTGAGGTCTCAATCCCTGGGGTTTGATACTGCCAGATGGAATTTCAGTAGACTGTCTCTCTTTACCTGTTCAATAATGCATGATAATTCTGACACTCTACACATCGACTCAGTATTGTCAAAGCTGGGGAGGGGGGGGTATTGTGAGAGAGAGAGAGAGAGAGAGAGAGAGAGAGAGAGCGACTTAGATGCAGCTTGAACATTTTGTTTGTACAATAAGTATAGCTGCAGGTTGTTTGGATGATCTAGTAAATATAGGCTGATCTTCAAGTATTCTCCGAGCATTTGTAGTCTGCAGATCTGCTATTACTATATCCTGTGGTTTGTGGCACTATGGGGATTCACCTGGAAAGTGCTTTGTTTATTTGCACACTGCTAGTTCTGACACAAGGTAAGGAAATAAGTATGATGTATCATAATCTGTTTTATTATAGACAAATTCAGGTAAATTATACGTTGAGGGATATGGCAACAGGAGAGCCTTGGATGTTCTGCTGGAAAACAGTCCTCTATCTTTTTTCTATTTTTGGTTGCCAGAGAACAGTCCATTTACTTTTTTATTCCTAAGGAAAGCAATCATTGAATTTAGGCTTAAACGTAAATACTTAGACATTAACCATCAAAGATTAAGCTCTTAACTGGAATTAAGCAGGAGTGGACAGTAAAAAAGTACTTGAGTACTGTACTTATTGATACTCAAGTATAGATACAATATTTTGGAAGCTTATGACTTTCACTCCACCACATTTAAAAGTCAAATATTGTGCTTTTGACTCCACGACATTTCTATGAAGGTTCATGCTACTTGTTACTTTGAGTAATAGCTTTTAAGTCAGCAGATGAATTTTCTTTTTTCTAAAAAGGCCATAGGTTGTATGCTGTGTTTGTCACAGGAGAAACCCAATCATAGTGAACTACTCCTACGTTCAAGTTCAAATTGATTGCTGCATATTTGAACAGTTCAATTTAAACTTGGTAGTGGTAATGATTGCTATGGCACTTGAAAATGATTATTCCTCACCAAAGCACTAATGGTCATATCTGATATGTCCATGTCTGATATTTTTTAAATTAAGAAAGAATAATTTAGTTTTAAAAGTTTACCATGAAAAAGTAAACAAAAGTAAACATTTATTTAATGCCAGATATCCCCAGATAAATAAAGTTGTCTGTGCTTTTAGTAGTTGTAGTTTTTATGCTATGGTTGGTCAAATGATACTTAAATATTTTTAAAAGCAAGTATTCCAGTACTATAACTCAAGTACAGATTTAACTGAACAACTATCACTTGTATTGGAGTAATGTTTCACCAGGACTATTTATACTTTTTACTTTAAGTAATAGAGTTTTGTCCACCTCTGGAACTAAGTAATGATAATTACTTAAATACTAATACTTAAATATTTAATTACTTAAATACTCACTAAATTCTTTCAATATTTCAATGGAGTAGATAATGGAAAATTCATTTTAACTTCATCTTAGTTACCTGATATCAGCATATGGCAATTTCAACATTTAATTGCAGAAGATTTGTAATTTTAGAAGATAGCAATTTGATATCAAGGCTACTGACAAACTTTCAACCTGTCTTTCCTTCCTTATCCATGGGTGATGAACATGGATATGGATTATTAGGCCTGGAGATCCCTGCCCCTGCCCACATTGACTACATCAGACAAGAGGCAAAAGCTATGATAAACAGCACTGTGTCCCTGCATTGTGGGTCCTCCATGCCAACTCTTTTTATCTGGGTATTCTCAAAAACAGACTCTGATAGCAATGAGGCCCTTGCTTACAACTATGGCACCAGTCCCAAGACTCTTCCACTGGCCAACACTCTAGGTGACCCCTTCCTGGCTGCCAACACATCTAGCCTTCTAATAATGAGGATACAGACTGAAGCAGAAGGGCTTTACACATGCCAGGCTCTTTATGACACAGATAAAGGGCCAAGAGTTACATTCTACTATACCAATTTGAGCCTTCAAGATCAGCAAGACAATGTGAAAAGAACAACCAGCAATATGTGATTATTCACCATGCACATCTCTTTGTCTCTGATGTAACACTAATGGATGTTTGTAAAATGTGAATAACATTTGTTTGCCCTTTTCAACATTGTTTCCTCTTCATTTATTATAAAATTTGATAGTGTCCTTATCTAGGAGTGCATAAGAGTCTCTACTATTTGGGTGAGAGGGATGGCATTAGTTTCTTCCCTGTCAAGAGGAGGAAACATATGTTTGCACTTTTCCTTCCCTGGTTGGTATCTGCCACAACCCAGTCTAGGTTGGGTGATGACATGCAAAGGAATAAAGGTGTGGCAAGACCAAGATTGCATTTGCTTTGTATTTATTCACACACTTTTTTTTTTAAAGCTTCAGAAGCTAACCAGGCCAAAATAATAAAATTCCCTTTACTGATACACAAAGTGAACTAAGTAAGCTAACCCAAAAGAAATAAAAACTTCCTTCCCTCACTCCCAAAACCACGAGAAAACCTATTAAACATAAATGACACAGACTTCCTACTAACCAAGGTTTACAATGTACTATCTATAAGTGGTGGTTTGCACATAGCAGTGGGCTGAGCCTGGAAGAAGATGAGACAAAAGACACCTATCCCACCACCAACATAGGCACAAAAATGGCACACAGTACAGAGAGAAATATAATCAAGGATGCAACAGTGGTATTTGTGCTCTAATAATGAAACTGGGACTTGGAATGACTGAACTAAAAGAAAAATAGGTAGAATGCAGAAAAAAATTTAAGTGAACTAATTAAATGGCAACTTAGCCATACACATTAAAGACTAGTGGTATCTCAGTGGTTGAGTCTGTGGGCTACTGGTTGTGGGTTCAAGCCACAGCATTGTTAAGTTTTCACTATTGGGCCCTTAGCCCTCCCTGCTCCAAGGCTAGTGTATCATGGATGACCGTGCTCTAACCCCTTCTTTAGAACTTGAGAATCTGAAATCTCTACCAGTGACAAGAAAGACTTTCGTCTACCTCTGTAATTATATATTTCAAGTCAAGTCAAGTGTCTTGTATATTTATACAAATTATATACAGTGCCTCCAGAATTGCCTCTTCATGAAAGTGAGCAATAATTTGACATGCAGGAGAGTTGGAGATTGATGCAAATGCAGTTTAGAGATTTTAAAGAAACACTAGCAAATATCCAAAACACATTCTTCATCTCCAGCTACCTATAGGGAGTTTTATGTTACAAAAATGTAACATAAAACATCTACCCTCTTCCATCTACTATCTACCATATGGACTATTGTATTCTGTAAAATTATCTGAAGGTCGAAAGGTGCTTAGCTGGAGTTTTATTAGAACTAAAACTATCTCAACACTAAATATGTTGTAAAAGTCTTTGAGATAGAGTCCCTCCAAAGGTATTGGAACAGTGACACAATGTTTCATCATTTTGCCTCTGTACACCACAACAATGGATTTGGAAAGAAGCCATCAAGATGTGACTGAAGTGTAGACTTTCAGACATTATTTCAATGGGTTTAACAAAAATATTGCATTAACCATTATTTAATTTGTCAATAAATAATAAAGAAACAGACCATAACTGGCCATGAAACTGTTTATTACTAATATGTCCCATTACTTTTGAGCTTGTGAAACTGTAAAAATCCTTTTAATTAATGCTGAAAGACTACATTTTCATACTGATGGTTTCTTTCAAATCCATTTTGGTGGGGTACAGAGGAAAAACCACAGAAAATGTGTCACTGTTCCAATACTTTTGGATGGGTCTGTAGATAGTGAGCTCCTTTGACAGCTCACATTAGAGTGCGTTAATAATTGCAAGATAGGCTTTCATATTCACAAAGTGTGACATTTAATGGCATTATATAGTGCCCAACATAAGTGAACCCAATTACACACTGTTTTTTCATCTGTGAGAAACTGCACACCATGTAACACAGTCATAATTAATGGTTTAATCTTATTGTTTTTTAAGGTGAATAATTATTTTGAGAGTATGAAAAATACAGTGCACTGGAACAAGAAGTTCTTGCAATGAGCAGTCTCTCAGGGTTTTCAGCCAGGGCTTGGTTTGAAATGAAGGCTGAAGAGATCTGACAAATAACATTGACAGAACAAAGGCAAAGCAAAAAACAAAAAAACAAACAAACAAAAAAGAGAGCAAAACAAGATCAAAACCAGAAAATTGAATAAGAATACAGTCACAAAATGCAAGGCTTGGAAAGTTCAGGTATGAGCGCACTGTGTGTTACTTCACAACAGTAAAAGGGAAACAGGGAAAGTGTCCAAAGTGTGTGTGATTATATCTCAGAGAGGAGTGTTGTGCTGGGTAGCTGGGTACTGTAGTAAAATAATCTATAACAGGAATAACATGAAGTAAGTGATATTTTCAAACACCGTATTTACGGTGGATATCTGGTCCTATGCAATCCCTGTTTGTTGCCTCAAATGCTGATAGTATGCATGACCATAAAGTTTGATTTTTTTCTTCATGTGACCACAAGCCATACAGCCAATAGTAGTCCTAATGATATTTGGTTAAGTTCAGCAGTGATATTTTGTGAGATGATCTCAAGAAAGGCTATTTGTCTTGCAACACTTTAAACAGCGTGTTATGAAATCTACATTGAACAGTTGATTTTGAAACTTGACAACTAAACTCTATGATTCTAAAATTGTGGTCTTCAGACTGCTCTTTTTCCCCTCCTTCACCATTCTGCTCACTGTGGGGAGAGACAGTGTAATTATCAGTCTAATACTGGAAAATTATCACCTATTTCAGAAATGTGAAATTTCTTACAGCTCCTTAAGGAAACAATAAGCTCCTAGCATGATGCTATATGCTATGGAGTGGAATTTTGATTTGAGTCCAAAATCATTTTCATCACTCATTCTTTCATGTTCTTGAAGATGTTCTTTCTTGCATAGACCTAAGACAGAAATCGCTAAGAACAGTTAACACTCAAGTCCACATTACGGAACAGTAACCTCAGTTTGATAGAAACTTAACGGTAAAATTCTAATGATGCTCATACTCAAGTTCACACTTTGCACTGCTTGCCTTTGTAGTATACACTTATCATATTATAGTATTCAATTACATAGTTTATGCTTGTCTAATAATGACAAAACCATAAAAAATAAACTCAGTCATTAGTATTTGTCTGCTACTTCTGGCTCTCATATAGAGAACTAAAGATGTGGATTTTCTTTTGGCTGTAGAAAGTAATTGAAAGGATACATGTGGTAGAATGACTTCTTGCAGATAAACAGCTTGAAAAGCTAAGTCAAATCAGGCTGTTCCAAGAGACTATATTAGAACATAGAGTTTGAAGAAGAATGGTAGGCATAGGAAAACAGGAGAGGGTGCCAACAGGTCCTGTCAAAAAGCAGGAGAAGAATTTGGGGGCCCAACAATAGGTCCAATTGTTCCCATAATGCCCTTAATAAGGGCATTCGAGCTGAGACCAGGAGAGAGCCAAATAGAGTTGAGAGACTGATGGATGAAGAGAAGCAAAAAACACATCTTATCAAAACAGATAAACCTTAAAATCATTGTCAGCTGGTGGTGATATTAGATGGAAGGGTTGAAATTTAATATCTAACAACAGCTTGACAAGAAAAATACTAGGGTTGACCAATACAATATCTCCCAGTTCTAACCCTTCATTCAAATTTATGCTTCTATCATCTGCTCTTTAATGTGATTTGTATTGTGATTAGACAATGTGTGCTTAGTCTATGTACTGTTCATTTCTCCTACAAGTATACTTTGAGGGAAAAAAATGACAGATTAAATCATCAACTTTGTTCATGTTCAACAAACCCACAACTGCGTCTGCAACTCAACTGCTGATGACATATCATCAGCCAGAGAAGAATTAGCCATTTATAATCTATTATAAAAGATAGATGCATCTCTGAAATGGGCTAAAATAAATCAGCCCAAATGATGATCAATTATAGAGGACATGTCACTCTGTGTAATCACATGACCCAGCTATCACTGATTGGCTGCAATACTGGACTCATTACAGTTAGCCAACAGCATCACTTCATATCATTCTGTGTATTTTTCTTATGATTGCTGTGGTGGTGTTACTCTACTCCGTTTTACAAAAGAAAAAAGAGGAAGCTGGAGGAGGGGGGAGTCTATGTGGAGGAAAAAAAGCTTTGAAGTAATGTTATGATCTGGCCACCTGTTTGGAATTGGCTACTGTTCCTCAGTAGGACAGGTTAACCTCAAGCCAGAATCCTGCAACAGAAAAAGCATAAACCTACCTTAGAGTGGCTTGGCATGAATTCTATATGACCACAAAGTGGTAGATGCTTTCTCTCTCCAACTAAATATAGTAGAAGGATCATCAGTGGTTGTTAAGGATCCTATTTATCAGAGGAAGTTAAAGTGCAGAGGACCCAGAAAAGACATGGTTGCCTTGCAAGGCACTCGAGCATTCAGACAGGAGCTAGGCCAGACTATGTGGCCCTGAAGCCAACATTAGTCAGCCCATCACATAGTGTTTTGCAGAAGCACAGTTCAAAATCTACCGAGATCAGATGCTAAACACTGGGCATGCACGTGCTGGTATAAACAGGAAGCAGATTGTCTACGCTGCTGTTGGTTGCTTAGTTGGAGATCACTCCCATAATAGCATGCCTCCTGCATACGTAGGCAGTTGTAGCATTACAAAATGCAGAATGTAAATGCACAACAGCCACTATCAATGACAACAAGGTCAGGAACACTCATTATCCATGATGCATTAACCGCTGGGAGTCAAGGCTGATATCTTTTGTTTTCTTCCGGAAAAGGGCCGCATGATACATGAAAAATCAGGGAAGGATACGTTGTGACTGATAAGGCCCAATTATGAAGCAACTGTAGCTGTCTGTGTCATTGTTTCCAAAAATATTTTCCCTCATCCACACTAAAATGCAACTCTGGAGTTTTAAGGCTAAATTAGGGCCAGCAGTGTTTCCAAAACTCTGTTTTAGGGGCTCGAGACCTCTGGAGCAGTATGGACGCCAGGTGTAAATGAAGCAAACGTGATACGTTTTAAAATTAAAGCATATTAGTGTGGACATAACTTCAGTCTCTCTCATTTCATGTCAGCTGAGTGTTTCATTACAGGAATGGAAGTGAAACTGTATTCACAATGAATGTTTCTGGGTTTCCCCCAAAAAGATCCTATGATAAAAAATCTGGAATCAGGAAACACTCCATAAATTTGAATGACATAATTGTTCTGGTTTATGATAGCTGTAAGTGCACCCATGTGCAATACACCTGTAATGAGCACACTGCCAACTGTCTGTGTAGACAGTCAAATACCTGGATATTATCTAAGGTGTTTCTAACCATACAGACCACATCTTAATCTAAAAGAGAGCATCTCCAACCACACAACAGCAGCTAGTTTGCCACAATGGGCCCAAAAGATCAAAAGGTCATCCAGGCTTTCCGTTGGTTTAGGAAGAACACAAGACTAGACAGAACTGAGAGGAGGCACTAACATAAATAAATAAGACATTAAGGAAGACTTAGAAGTAATCAATCAACATGGTTGTTACTGACTAGTTTGAAGTGGGTAAACTGCTTAGAAACAAAGAAGGTCTGATAGATGATGTCCTGCTATGCTGGTCTGGGATTAGCTCCCCTTCTGCAAAATCTTGACTTCAGTTATGGGAGTTGGTGAAAATATAATTAAGGATAAGTGATGGAGAAAATCTTCTTTGGCTATGAATCTGAAGAAACTTACCTTGCTCGTTCAAGATGACTGGAACACACACACACGCACACACACGCACACACACACAGACAGACAGAGAGAGAGAGAGAGAGAGAGAGAGAGAGAGAGAGAGACAGACAGAGAGAGAGAAAACCTGGATACACTCCATACCATAATCTTCTTTATATTATTACACAATTTTAACACATACAATGGTTGAACTCCACACTTTGTGGAATGTGGGGAAACATAAAATGATGCAAAAAATAAAAGTATTTCATCCAAAAAGCATAAATAATATAAAAGACTAACTTTTTTTAAACAGATACATTCATATGAAAGAATATTTTACTAATACAAAAAATAAATAAGCCATCTAAAGAGTTTTTCTTTTTTAAGTCCTTCGCATAGATGGAAAAGAGAGAGAAACAGAGGACTTCCAAAATCCATTCTTCTATGAATACACCCTCCTCCTCCCTCTTTCACATCCAGCAGAGTAGGTCAATATAGTGTCCTTCAGGTAAAGTTTAAGCATTTCAGCACTGTCTGTTTCTTTTTCTCTGAATACATTTTTATGTTTCTTCACTGTCTGCTGTTCTTGTTTAGGTATGCATATTTGAGATGTGTAGATGTGAAAATGCATGCTGTGTGTGTGTGTTTGTGTGTGTACATATATGTTGATTGCTGGTGTGTGTTTGTGTTTGTGAGTTCAGATCTCCTGTGCTGTAGGGTGGATAAGGTCTCCATTTAGACTGGAGGTGGAGATCCAGGTGCTTTTCTCTTTACAGTCCATATCAGATTGATCCAGCTTCTCCAAACACATCAGTGGCTCATCTGAGTTCACACACTGTACTGAATCTGTATGATCATATTCATCATATGAAGCTACACAGCAGACAAGGGGAGACAAGCAGAAGTCAATTGGTGTTAGCAAAACTGTATAATAATACAAAATATACAACAATAATAATAATAATAATACAGAATATACAACAAATTTCACTATAGCACTATAACACTTTTCAACACTTACTGGATAAGGGCAACAGTGTGATAGTGCATCTTCATATACACTACATGGCCAAGTGTATGTGGACCCCTGTCCATCATACCCATTACAGTATATGGACCATCTCTAAGTTGTTGCCACAATGTATAGGTTGCACACAATTGTACAACTGAATGCCTTCTATACTATAGAATTACAATTTCCCTTCACTTGAACTAAGAGGCCAAAACATGTTCCAGCATGACAGTGCCCCTGTGAACAAAGCAAAGTCTATGCAGACATAGTTTGCCAATGTTGGCGTGGAAGAACGTGACACTTCTTTGAAATGAACTGGAATGCTGATTGTGTGCAGGGCCTCCTCACCCGCCATCAGTGCTTGAGCTCTAATGCTCTTGGGGCTGAATGGGCAAATCTCCTCAGCCACATTCCAAATCTATTGGAAGGTTTTTCCAGAAGGTTATTATAACAGTAAAGGGGAACTAAATCTGGAATGGGACATTCAAAAAGAAAATATAGGCATGATGGTCAGGTGTCCACAAACCTTTGGCCATATAATGTAGCTCAAAACAGATAGAATGGGTAACTATTAGATTTTTGTTTTCAAAATTTTAATTTACAAAAGTTGAAGAAGTTATGATCAACACTAATTGTTGGGCTTCTTGGTCACCTTTGCTATAGTTGGTGCCTGGCACTTCTTGTCTGGTTCCACTCTCAGAATTCTGGGATGATGTTGAGTCGGAGTTCACCTGCATCTGCTCTCTGATCACATCCACTCTCTCACAAATCCCCTGGGGTATTGGGCTGTCATTACCATGGCAAAGGAGTGAGCCTTGGTTCAGAGGTACCATCTCGAGACCATCAAGCTGGCAAGGTACCAGGTGGTGCTTTAGGCCACCTGAGAAACTGCCATTGGCTTTCGTGTAACACCTGGTCATAAATCACACAGAGATGCATTGATTTGTTTTTGGTCATCCAGGTTATTAAACTGTCAGGAAATCAAAGGTCTAAGCAGGTGGATTTGTTGTAATCCAAGGAATTTGTATGTACAGATGTGAAAAATCATTTCTCTAATCCAATCAGCCTCCAGTCAAATCAAACACAAGGCCTGTTTCTCTATGCTGAGTGACAAAGCTGTATCCACCTTCTTTCTGATACACACACACACACTAATACATGCACGTGTCTATACACAAAAAAGTAAATATACACACAGAAACATACAAATTGTTTTAAATAAACAGAATCACACATGCACACACAGAAAACTCTGAATGACTTTTGCTCCTATCAATTCCATTCACTCCAGTGCTCCCCACTGACTTGTGGGAAGTAGAGAAGTAAACAGTGCTGTCATTAAGAGAGTTGCATGGCTGCACTCCGAATAAACTGTTAGTGCTACACACACTAGAATAGATAAACAAGCTACACTGATGGATGTATGCCAAAGTGTGTGTATATGTGAACCAGAAAGGACTCTTGAGACCCAGATGACTGGCATGTAGACAGAAAGAGCACTTTCTCCATAGCTGTTTTTCTCTCACCTGTTGTTGTTACAGACATTTTGGCAGTTCATGCAGTCAGAAGAGTCCATCTGGGATGCAGATGTGTACATGCTTCCTCGCTGCCACAGCAAAGTACAATTAGTTAGATACCTTCACTTTGATGTTACATTATGTCATAACGTATTGAAAATACTTTAGTTCAGTGACTCTAGTTTTTCAAAGCGTTCACATGCACTTTTACATGTTCCCACAGTTTTAAATGTAAAGATCCTATACCATTCCATGACAAAGTACCCAATTGCACATGTCCTTTAGCCTTAGATCTTCATTTTGGCTATAAATGGTCCTTTATCCACCAAATGAACAACTTTGATATTTGGGCCCTTTCTGTCAAATACTTTGAGTTACTGCCATTTTTGGACAGGGCTAGGGGCCCATGCCTTTAGCCTAACTGGTAGAGATAAAAAAATACAGTAAAATATCATTCTTATATGTAAATTCTGATATTACAGGGCCCATGCAAGATGTGAAAAGCTTGGGTCCTCTCTTCAACATGGTCATGTTTGGAAGCCCAAAAGTCACTTAAATTCACTGCAAGCATCCAATATTTTGTCTAATGAAAGCCTACCCTAGTGGCTATGCTTATTGCCAATTAGACAGTCTGACAACAGTTTGTTGTTGAACTACAGCCTCTCCAATTTAAAAACAAAAAAGTGACTTGGAGGCGATATTCAGGGGACCAGAACTCAATGTGGGCATGATATATTGAACATTTTATTGGTTTAATTTTGTATTACTTGATATGTTGTTTATTTATACCAAATATCATGATCTGTTCAAAACTCCTTTAAGATAAAATATTTTAGAAATACATTGTGGTCCCCCCCCGTGTCTTTTAGGCAATACTTCAGAATATGGTTTTGTATTTGGTGTTGTATGACTGAAGTTAACTCTTGTCCTGTAACTACCTGTTTGCCCAACAAAACCCTCCATGCTGCATTCTTTCTCAAATTACAGTAAAGGCTCAAGTATACTTCAGTGGATGCAGCTTCGCACAGCACAAACGCAGATGTGTGCATAGGTATCCCCAAAGTATACTCAATTTTCTTCTGAAAGCGTATGTGTCTCTGAATGCATACACACTGTGACTTTAATACCTGCCAGGCGTGGCAAAAAGAATGGTCTGAAACAATCCACCAAATAAGATAAAAGCAAGAACACAAAAGATATCTGGGGCAGTATGCAACTCGAGAACTTCTTAAATGTTTAATGCTGATGTTGGAAGAACGATTTTTTTTAACAACGTGTTAAAACGATTTTCTGTATTTCGAACTGCGACTACTCTAAGCTATGCTCAGTTTCGCACATGAGCAGTCCCTGCAAAGTGTGCACATGACAAACTTGTGTCATGCATGGACCATACATGGACTATGTCTGTGAAAGTATATTTGGGTCTTAAAGCAATTTAAAAAATTCATAAATATTCAGGAATTGAATAACCCACCACTAACAAGTAGATTCAAATAAATTATTACTAACCAATCGATATATTTATTCCATAATTTTTGCCTTTGGATGAAACAGCATTTTATAACACAAGATATTTTTGCGGAAAATTGTCATGATCCACTGCTCGTACATGTGAGCTTGGCTATGAGGCCAATCAGCAGAGACAGGTGCACCTCATTGACAGACAAATTAGCCGTGTTTAAAAGGACTGCCAAATGCGCTTCGTATTTGCAAAGCATTAGACTAGCCACCGTGTTTTCTTGGCGATTATTGTGTTATTGTGCACCTGTTCTGGTCCAAGCCTCTAGAACTGTTCAAGTTCCTGCTCTTGCTCCTGTTCAGGATACAGGGCCTGTCACTGTCATGGAATCTGCTTCTGTTCCAGTTCCGGTTCCAGTAGCACTCCCAGCTCAAGTCACAGAGTCTGTTACTAATCCTGTTCCAGTGAGAGTACAAGTCATGAAGCTCGCTCTCGCCCCTGTTCCAGTAATAGTTAAAGCTCAAGCCTCGGAGACTGTTCCCACCGAGGTCAGAGAGACAGCACCTAAAAAGGTCACAGAGAATGTTCCCACCAAGGTCACGGAGACTGTTCCCCAAAACATCAAAGAGACTGTAATGGAAGTCATGGAACCCACTCCCATTCCAGCTCCAGTCATGGAGTCCGTTCCTGTCACAGCTCCAGCTCCAGTCTCTGAGTCCGTTCCTGTCATAGCTCCAGTCACAGACGCAGCTCAAGTCACAGAGCAAGCTCCTGTCGCAGCTCAAGCCACAGCGTAAGTTCCAGTGCAAGTCCCAGTCGCACTCTCCGAGCCTGCTCCTGTTCCCGCGCAACTCTCCGAGCCTGCTCCTGTTCCTGTAGCGCTCACAGAGCCAGCTACTGTTCCTGCTGCACTCATCGAGCCAGCTCCTGTTCCAGTGTGCCCAGCCAAACCTGTTTCTATGCCTGAGTTCCTGCCTACGCCCTCATCTAACCAAAAGTATGGCATGGAAGAAACCAGTGCAATCCTGGCACCCACAGGTCCAGGTCCCACGCGAAATAACTTTGTTGGGCGCTCCGGGTGTAGTGCCTTTTGGGGGGCGGGGGTGATCTGTCATGATCCACTTCTTGCAGGGGGACACGCCTCTAAGATACGGGCACGCGTGCCGTTTCCCTCATCTCCGTCGTTCTCAAAGCGGAAGCACGCATTTTCACATGTTGAAGTAGATCTCACAGACTACAGTTCCCGTGAGCACCTGCCCCCAGCTATGGGGCCAATCGGCGGAGACAGGTTAACCTAATTCACAGACAAATTAGCCGTGTTTAAAACAACTGCCAAATGCGCTTCGTATTTGCGACGCATTAGACTAGCCTCCGTGTTGTCTTGATGAGTGTTTATTCATAACCGTGTTTGATTATTGTGTTTTGGACTTTCTTTCTGTGTTTTGTGGATTACCTGTGACATTCTGTTTACCGATCGACTGACCTATTTCTGTATTGTGGATTACTCTTTAGCCTGCCGTATTTGTACCTCTGCCCGTTGTGTTAATAAACACGGTATAGCTTTTACCTCCGTGTCCCGATCCTGCACTTGTGTCGCACCATGCCACGATGGTGCGAGCGCCATGACAAAAACAATTATTTCTTGATGAGGGATTTGTTTTTCTCTGAATAAATTTATTTCAATTAAAGGGTGGATTTTTCTCATTTTTTCAGTGTGAAATGAAGCTACTCCACCAAAAAGTTGATTTTTTTTCCAACCGATTTTACTCATTTTTACAAGGGGTGCCAATAAATGTGGAGGGCACTATATCAAATACTTATATAGTTATAAATATAGTTTAAAAACAAAATGTTGTCAGACTGTCTAATTGGGAATGAGGAAAGACATTGGGTGGTCTTTCAGCAGAAGAAATTTTGGGTGGTTGTAGTTCATTTAAGCATAATTTTAGGGCTTAATGACATTACCCTGGTGAAGGGTGGACCCAGGCTTCTTCGCTCCTTGCATGGGCCCTGTAATATTAGAATTTACTCATAAAAATAATATTTTGCTGTATTTGTGATGTCTACTCTGAACACTGTGTCAAATATTACGGGAACCATTTTGGGGCCGCTACCCCCTTCAGAGAAATGGCAATAAAGCAGAAACTATTTGACTGAGAGGGCTTAAATTTAAGATTTGTTCATTTGATGGGTAAAGGAAAATATATTGGCAAAATTATGGAAATCAAAGATCAAAGGGCTTGGGCGATTCTGAATGGCCGAATTTGGTTGATTTGGCACAGAATGACCCTAAAACAACACAAAAAACAAAAACTAATTCAAATTGCTCTATCTTATTAATAATCATCATCTAATCACAAATGGTGAAACAATGGTTGCCATTAAGTCATGCATGAAACTTTGTAAAGGGTAATGTAGCTGGACGTTTATAAATCATTTTGGAATACCTCTGATATATAATTCAGATTACACAAACCCATATAATGTGTACATATAAAGCCATATAATTCGCACTCTGGTTATAGCCAGACAGGGTGTCTCCACCTACTCACACTGTGAACATGGTGAGGGTGTGTATGCTCAAAGTCCACGGTGCTGTGGGGAAGAGGTGTGTCATGGGTGTGGGAATGTCCCAGATTGTAGAGAGGGCCTGAGCCATTTAGTAGTGTCCGACCATTGGGGAGTTTATGGTGGAGGTGATGGCAACCTTGAGGCATGACAGACCCACTGTTCCCATAGCTACCATGCATGTTGCCGTTGAGCTGACTGGAGCCAGATAGTGCTGTGTACTCCATAATTCGACCGTTCATCTCAGCAGACTGGTACAGGTAACCAGGAGGGTTGTACTCTGTATAGAGTGAGAGAAACAGATATGGACAGAAAGAGACAGAGAGAGAAAGAGCGAACAAGAAAACAAGAACAAGAAAGAGCAAGATAAATATATTTGATGTTTTGCTGGTGGTGGTGTCCCAAGAAAAAAGGTATACAAATGGAACATGTGATTATTCAGGTCCTTATGAACACATTACTTGTTTGCCAACCTATTTCTGTATATGGGATATGTGGGCTACTACTTTTACATGAACAGCTCAAAGTATTTACTCTGCTACTCAACCCCATTCAAAGCCACACAGTGCCTGTTGGCACAGGAAAAAACACGGAAATGGATCACTCCACAGGCCTGGAATGGGACTCACTGTGCATGCTGTGCTGCTGGCGGTTTCTCCACAGGCACATGAAGATGAAGATGAGCAGGATGAGCACCATGACACCCAAAATGCAGCCCACAATCAGGTACAAGACACTGCCTGCGGAATAACTTGAATTCGGTGGATACACAGGTGGTGGAGTGATGGGCCACTGACTGGGAACACCTATAGGCTGACGTGCTGTATAGATCGAAACAGAAATAGACAGTAAGAAAGAAATAAAGAAAGAAAGAACTGGTAAAGCACTACTATATCTTATAGCAGTATGGATGATGACATTATTGATGACAATGTTACCTCCAGGTGCAGGTATTTTTCAGAGGAAACTGTATTGTTTTCTTTGTTTTGGTAAACTGCTAAAAGCCAAGTGCAATTCTCATAAAAGTCCACTTTAAAATGCATTAAAGCAATTTTCCTAAGTAAATATTTTAAAATTTGAATTGCTGCTAAAGTGTTATATGACAGCAAGTCCGATTGTTTGAAAATCTTATCCATCCATCCATCCATCCATTATCGATACTGCTTATCCGTTATGGGGAAGCTGGAACCAATCCCAGTTGACCGGGTGAGAGGCGGGGTACACCCTGGGCAGACCACCCATCTATCACAGTGCTAACGCAGAAACCATCAACCATTCACACCTATGGGCATTTTAGAGTAGCCAGTTAACCTAATCTGCTTGTCTTTGGGCTGTGGGAGGAAACCAGATCACCTAGAGGAAACCCCACTGGCATGAGGAGAACATGCAAACTCCACAAAAAAGGCCCCAATTGGCCACTAGGTTAAACCAAGAAGTGCTGGACAGTGCTAACCACTGCACCACCATGTCGACTGAAAATGTTATTAGCAAAATACAACTCATGGATATACTCCAGGAAGACATTTATCTTAGCAACAGCATCATAATTTTTATCACTAATTTATGAATGTATCGCTTATCTTTCTACTATAGTGAGATTTGAATTTGATCTCTGGAATATCTGTTTCATTTAATATTAATGTTGAGCTATATCACAACAAGAAAGTTTCTCGTGCATACCAGAAAGTTTCTCTTTCTCGTGCACAAGGATTTTTTTGTTTGCCCATGTCCCTTTAGGGGCTCCGTACAAATGCATCTCAAGGAATATTTTAAAATACCTGAAAAGTGTTTTGCACGTCCACTTCAATTTTCCACATGTTAAAACTTTCTTTGCATGACAAGTTGTTTAGCCAGAAATATGCACTGTGCTTCTTTCTCTGTTAACTTGTTAGGTAGAAGTTGACAGTCTGGCCATACTCCTTTGACATTTCTCATCAACAAGAGCGACAAGAACAGAACCACTGCTCACAGGAGGTTTTGTTTTTTTCTCTCTCTTTTTCTTACCATTCTGTGTAAACTCTAGAGACTGTTGTGTAAGAAAATCACAGAAGATAGGCAGGTTGTGATATAGAAGCATGTCTGGCACCAATAACCATGCCATGGTCAGTCATAGTGATCACATTTTTCACCATTCAGATGTTTGATATGAATATTAACTTAAGCTCTTGACTTGTATTTGCATGAGATTATGCATTATGGTGCTGCCACATGATTGGCTTATTGGATAATTGCATGAATGTACAGGTGTACAGTTGTTCCTTTTAAAGTAGATGAATACTAAAAGCCATGGTAGTATAATGTGTATTCATACCATGGATTTCTTTATACAATTCCCACTGTGAAGTAAAATGTAAGATGAAGGGAAAGAAACAAGCATTTACTAAACTGTGCAGCAAGCTTCTTTCACGTTCAAAGCTTTGCGCTAATAACAGGTCACTGTGTGCATTGAGTCTTGTTTTGATTACCCCAGGCCTGTATTAATAACAGTCATTAGAACATGATGTAAAGGTGATGAAGCACAATGTGTCCCATTGTCTCTGACTCTAATAAACCATTGCTAAGTTCAGGTCTGTAATTACAGCTGTGGATTTTATAGCCTCCTGTAGCCAGTTCAAGTATAACATTCCTATAACAGTACAACTTTAGTCTGTCTCTTGCTCTCTCTCTCTCTCACTGACTTCCTCTTCCTCTCACCTTTAGTTTCACATATCATCACGTTACTATATTCGCTTTCTCCAGCATCATTGTAACACTGCATCTTGATGTCATAGGATGTCTCAGGTTGGAGCTGACCAATCATGTGCCAGCGCTTGATACCTGTTGGAGGGAGAAATTAATGGGCCAGTGTTAATGTGAGATAATTAAACAGGGTCATCTCCCTTAAGTGTGTGTAGTTCACTATAAAGCAGCGAAGTCCTCTCCCTCTATTTGTCTATTTCTCTTCATTTCCACTCTTTCTTTCTCTCCCCCTTATTCCCTAAATCCCATGATGCTTCAGACACATGCTTTTTTCCAGACAGAGTCCTTATAAGGCACCTTAATGTTTGCTCTGGCTGGGCTTCAGTACACCCACAGCACTGTGCACACACTATGATGTCAGAGATGAACACATACACACACTCTGAGTCAGCTGTTTAATCAAAGGTTGTGGGACAGAGTTTCATGAGCATGCAGCCAATGCTTTGAATAGTAACTTGTGACAGGCAGACATACACCCAACATACATACACAACAAACAGCACACAAAAAGCATGGATAGCTGTTGAGGCTGATGTCCTGAGAGGCTAAATTATCTGAATAAGGATATACAGTATTTGTGCCAGCGTTTCAGTTACAAAAAAATAGAAAGACAGCTCTCAGGCCAGAGAGAAATACAAAAATAATGGGGAGGTTTACAGTGTACTCACACTAGGCAATCTATTCAGTGCCCGAGTGTATTTATCCCCAAAAGTCCGATTCATTGACTAGTGTGATGGTTGTGTGTTATCGGGGTTTTCGGTATTAATATTAATCGGGGTTAATAAAGGGTCTGGTTCTCACCTTATTGATGAATGCAAATTGATGATCGCTCCCTCTGTAAAAATCTTATGCATGCAGCATCATTTACTGAAAACTGCTGCATGGCATAATTGATAAATCTGTACAGCATTTGAGAGGGCCATTTGTCACTGTGCCCGAAACAACTCCAAATAAGCCACAGTGTAAAAACCACTCATGAACTCCATTGTACTCTGCAAGAGTGCTTTTCTTCAACACAGAAAGTTGGTTTGTGATGACATAAGGGAACTCAGGCCCAAAACAATGTGAGCACAGGCCAGCAGGGGGATGCGGAGGGGGGCAATCACACTTAGCCCAGTATAAGACCGTGAAGCCTAGTGTGAGTATGCCCTGTTAACTACAGCAGTGTAAGCCCCCTCTCACTGTCTTGAGCGTAGGGTTTCACTTTGGGCACATTAGGGAGGCAGCCATTTATTTAAAACACTTTTTTATTCTTGCTCATTAAGCCATGCTGCATGTTCACTGCAGATCAATCAGTAGACATATTACATAGGATTACCCCACACATACACACAAAATACCTATGCCTTATCTTCAACCTAAAAGCCCCTCCCAATTTAGAATGGATCCACATAGAGCATGGAATAGTGTGCAACTTGAAAAAACTCAAAAGGTAATCAATCCACCTGGAGCATGAACGTGCATGAAGAATGGACTAGCTGGTACACTAGATAAACACCAAGAAATAGCTGAGAGTAGAAAAATGACCAACATGAAGCATGAAAGTTTTATACCTTCTATCACATCCCTTTTATAATCACCATCATTGTCACTGTCTGTAGGGCGATAGTAGATGTAGAATCCCTGGATGGGGGTGTTATTATTACTGGAAGTGGTGTACTACGGGAGAGAACCAGAAAGAGAGAGACACAAAAGTTACAAAATGCAGAATTCACTCTGCCAAACACAATTAACACATGGGGCCTGAAGGACATAATGAGAAACCTACAAAGAATCAAACCACATTCTCTCTCTCACTAATAACTTTTGTCCTTCGTTTACCTAAAACAGAACACATTCTACTCCCGCACACACGCTCTAAGAGTAGTAAGAAAATTTGATTTAAACCCAATGCCATTTGGCAAAAAAAAAAATAAATAAATAAAAAAAAAGGAGTAACACATACACAACTCTGTTCTTTATACTGCATACAGCAACATAAAGTATTTGGAATTGCATGAGTGTTTTTGAACTTTTAATGCAATTCCAAAGTCAAGCTTCTCTGCATGCTCTATATTCCTTGTGTTCATACCACTGCAGTACTCACAGTCCATCGCACCATGATTTGCGTGTCACTGACAGCATCAGTAGAAGAGATGTGAGGGCCAGCCACGGGTCGGTTGGACGCAGGTGAACTCGTCATCGCTATCTGGTATGGCCTGGAGGTGGCGCTGTGGAGACTCTCACCATAGGTGTTCATGGCAATTACACGGAAACGGTACGTGGAACCTGTGGATGGAAAAGTGAAAACAATTAAATCTACATTGAATTAAGTGGTATTCATAAAATGTGTCCAGGAATTATGCAGTATATGCCACTGGTTCTCAAAGGGGGGCTGGAAACATGCAGAGACCCATGAAGAATAGCCAACGGCCGCATGATTTTTTTTTTTTATTTTGTTACAGTAGTGGAAATCACAACCTACCATTATCAAAAATATTATATTATTTATTGAGTTAGGATAGTTATTAGGCTGTTTGACTGGTCCCTTAAATAGAATGGGTTTAATCCAAAGATGAAAAACTCAAAAACAAGTAGGCTGGAAAATAATGTCAATTTGGACCCAATGTGTTCTGTTTATGGAAAGTGGAACAAAAGTTCTTTGGCTTTAATAAACAGACAAAATATTATTCTACATAATATATAGACTACATAATATAGAAGACTATGCTTGAAAAGAAGAAAACTACTGCCAAATTAAATGTTGCAGTTCAGTGGTGGTGTATTTGGTGTCTGTCCAATATCCTCTTTCAGTCTCTGTGATAATAATACATCCTTACAGGAAATATTTCATGCTGTAATAATGTGTAGTATATGTGCAGTATATTGTCTTCTCTGTGTCATTGCAGTGATCAGTGTAATATAAGTGGCTGTGTGCAACTCTACCTGCTTCTAAGTTGCGCACTTCCACCGACAACTTGAGAGGTGAGATATTATCATCAGCTATGATCCAATCCGCATTACGGCCCTTCTTGTACTCTACACGGAAAGCTGTGATTGGAGAACCACCATTGGCCCGTGGGATCCATGTGACGTAAACTGAATTCTCTGACGCCATAGAAATGGTTGGCCGATCTGGGGCCTCAGGAACTGCATGACAAAACAAACAAAATAAATCTGAAACTGTAAACATGATTATTCTAGTTTGCAGAACAAACATGGAAAATTCCATTTTTCCTGTCAAGAGCAAACAGTTGACCATCCAATCTTATGAAAAGGATCAAATATACACAGAGAGAAAATGAGCAGTTAAAGAAAAAATGAAACAGACACAACGCAGACAAACCATATGCCAGAGTGGAGCATGTACTTACTGAATGGGCTCTGGGCCATAGATAGATAGAGGCAAATAGAGAAGGAGAGAGAAATCCAAAGAGAAGAGAGAGGGTTAGTAAAAATAAAGACGTATATTGCATAAGGCCTAAATTAGTGTCCAATCAAAGAAACTCACTCTGTCTAGCCCCTTTTACACAGCTTGTTCAAGGAGGGAATATTGCACCTTTTTCCACCTCGCCCTCCTGTGTAAAATGTCTAAATCCAGAATGGGGTGTCATTTTGTTCTGTCTTTGAGCCAGAAAGATGGGTAGCAACAGAGCCAGAATTGATGTGTAGGTGAAAGAGACAGCCTGCATTGCGGGACAATGGTGGGATGTTTTTCACACTGACATACTTCTTTCTGAGATTAGCGTGAATTCAAACAACTTCATCTACTGACATGGTCTGTGCCTTTCTGCCTCTAATCACTTCCCATTTCTCTTCAATTTCTCCTTCAACATACTTCAGATCACACAAATACACTGCTCAGCAACTTTGCTTGTGTTTGAAGAATGGTATAATTGTACATGGCTAGCAAAAGCACCTCAACACTCAGTTCATCCGCCGTTAGTGTTTTACTACTCCGACAGGTAGTATGCTATATGTACAATAGACACAGATGCGCTGTGTAATACGTCACGCCTCTGGTTCCAGAATGCTGGCTCTCTATGCTGGCTCTCACACTACCATGGCTTTACGCTGGCTTTGTTTGGTACGGTGTAAACAACCAAAGCCAGCATAATGAGGGGTCTTCTTAACGGAAATATTGAAGGATTTCTGTGTAAAAACAGCTTCTCACACAGACACAGATAAACTCACACATTCATACATGCTTACACATTATAATAACTATTTATAACATGCACTCGAAGTTACAGTCAGTTGCACAGTATTTGATTTGCACAGTATTTGAATTCATATCACTCTATCAAACTAATCATGTGTGATTTATTCATCTTAATATGTTACCTCTGTCATGGATGACCACTCCATAGTGTGTGGTTTTGTCTTCGGGGGCTTTCTCAGGCAAAGACACATCTGGGGCCTTGGAAGGAATCTTATTGGAGGAGGAGCTCTTCTCTTAAAATCAAAGAGGGGAAAAAGTGAGAAGAGGAAAAGCGAAGGAAGGAGAGAGGGCAAGGGAAAAAAGCAGAGAGAAGTTCTGGGAAGAGATCTGAGGTGATTTATAGCTGTGTTATTCCCTCTGTGGATAGCGGCTACACTGCACCAATGCAGTGTGGAGGTCTGTATGCGTCATTTAGCCTAACTGACTGGCCATGCATTACTGCACACAGTTGCATGTTCTCAAATGGAAGCGACCCGACTCTAATAAACTCTGCTCTGTGTGTAGCTGTATTAAACAGGGCTGTAAAACTGTGCTGTGCAGGTACGTGTATCATAATGTATGCTATTATATGATAAAATTTCACTTTGGATTGTTTAATTGAGTTCATGTATATATGCATGCAATGTATGTCAGGTTGTATTAAATAGGCTGTACAGCAATAAGTGCATGGAATAATACAATAACAATGCAAAAGTATATATGAAGCCTATGGGAAGGGTTGTCAGGGCTTCCATCCCAATTACAACTAAAAAACACAAAAGGTCCATATAGCTCATGCAGACCACATGCTGTGCACAGGGGAGCATATCTTTGCTGACCCATAAAAAATCAATCAATAAATTAAAAAAAAATTGCAAATCTTGTATGGTTATTGAATACATTTTTCTTCATAGTTAAACAATCACTCTCCATCGTTTTTTAAAAAGAAAATATTATAAATATTATAAATATTATAATGAAATGCTGCTTGAACAATCCCATTTTGACAAGCAGCAGCTCTGTAAATTTTATAACAGATTCTGGTAGTGTGTCCAGTGAGCTTTACTAATATTTATGGAATGATAACGAACCCAAAACATTTAAGCAAACTGATCAAATATTAGATGACTAATACTGGTCAACTGTAGTGCAACCAACAGCTTTTTTAATTTAGGAAAGACTTGTTAGTTTGGAACATGGTTAGCAGAAAAGTCCACAAAGCATGTGATTCAAGAGCAAAATAAAGCAAATTTCTTTTTGTTTATATAATTTGTCGACAATATTTTTTCCAACACAGGCACATTTTTCAGCATTTCTAGGGCATAGTGGTATGGTTATCATGAAAAATAAATACATAAATAAAACGGACCATGACAACTTCCAAATATGAAAACAGATAGGAAAATTTTGAGCATTAACCATATTCATATACAAACACAGACTACTTGTAGATAATACCCCACAATACATCATTTATAACAAACATCTACATAGTAACATTTGTATTACGTGATGTTTTTTAAATAACAAACAAATAATCAACACCTGCTCAAACCCATCCCTATGTTGTGGCTGGAAAATTTCAGAAGTTTAGTTTTGATATTTACACCTGGAGACCAGACTTCAACATTCAAAAGCATATGCATATTTTTGGTGATTTATGAGGACTGTTTAATCATAGACTGAATTAAGTCAATGACTAAAGTCAAATAGTCAATGCAGGTATGTTTAGTTAACATTTAGTCAACCTTTAAATATATATGTCAATTAAAAAATGTGTTAACTTGCTAATGCTGAGTTTTATATTAAGAGGTAAATCCATCCATCAGCTATACCGCTTTATCCATCTGGAAAGCTGGAGCCAATCCCAGCATTTTCGGGCAAGAGGCGGGGTACACCCTGGGCAGGTCACCAGTCCACCACAGGGCCAACACAGACAAACAACCACACACGCTCGCAT
>JAQQZR010000037.1:14937052-14948926 GCA_030068235.1 Notoglanidium macrostoma | reverse complement strand
CTGGGTGACCCGGGGATCGAACCCAGGACCTTCTTGCTGTGAGGCGACAGTGCTAAACACTGCACCACCGTGCCGCCTAAATGTGACATATTGATGTTAATTAATGCAGACAATAATCATCAATAATCACTTAAACAACTTAGTCATTGATGGGTTTGGAGTAGTCCTCCAAACACCAACCAGACAAGATCTGTGAGAAAGTAAGAGGAGTGTAATCCTTACCCTTTCCTGTTCGAAAGGTAAGCATGGCAGGTTGGCCCTCACCAGCACTGCTGCGTGCTACCATCAGCACCTCATAAAGACTGGAAGGCTCCAGGTCCGATAGAGGGAGGCTTCTTTCACTACCTGGAACTCGTACTGTGTGCCAACTGCCCACCACATTGCCCATCTCATCCACCTATAGCAACATGCAACCACAAACAAAGGCTGGTGGTTACGCATCAGCATGCATCAGCAGATATCACATACAGAGGAAATGGAAAGTTAAACAGCAAATACCATAATGAACAGACATGATGATGTTGGCTTTTTGGATTTCTGTCTGACCTTAACAACAACAAAAAAAAGTCTTTTTTAAAAAAAAGGTGACGCTGTGAGGATGCCCCATTTTCCATGATTGCGTTTTCTGTTTATAGCGATGTTAAGATGGAGATAATGACTCTCACTGAGCAACGTTGCAGAGAAGAAAATTGCTGGCATCACACACATTCACACAATTGAAAAAAATAAACAGTGGACTAGAGTTTAAAATGCATATAATCAGTTACTGTATATTTGTGTGTAAAACTCAATATCAAATCAAAATGAGTGCATCCTTACATGTCAGATATTATTCAACTAGATCAACACACTGCAATGTTACATTCATTTTACAATAAGTACAGTTCAGTCTTTAGAGAACAGGCAGGTTCTTGAAAACTAAATGTGTCATTACAAACCACTAATATGCAAACAAACATTTCTAAGAATAGCTTCCAAAGAAAGTAAACATTTGAATTACCTTGCGATATTTAACAAAGTAGGCGTTGATTGATCTGCCCCAGTCTCGCCCTGGCCGCCATTCTAGATCATATGCATGGGGACTATGTGTTTGTGGTGGACTGATAATGATTGGAGCCTCTGGAGTGGGCTTGTCACTGGCCTTCTCTGTGAATGAACTTTTGGCATCACCACGATCACCCTCCGAAGGCAGGAACAGCCTCTCTCCTTCATCACTCTGAACTGCATGGACAGTTGGTTGTGTGTCTATAGTACGAGCAGTGGTTGAATTGGACTGAGGTTCTGTCAAAACAGTGGTTTGGAGATAATTTTTACATAGATTTAGAAAAATAAGCGGATTTTTAAAAATACGTGTTTAATATAGTGAGAATAATAGTCTTTTTAGTAACACTTTAAGCATAATCCCATTTTCTTTCAAAGAGAAAATAACATTATTCAGAAGTTTCCCTTATCATACTACACTTGAATAGTAAAGCTAGATCTTTTATAGTTAATTGTACTAATAGAACTGAGCACTGTGTTGAAGACAATAGTCTCTATATGGTGCTTCCAATTCCTTCCCTGAAGAATGTGAGTAATGTAGAGCTATGAATGCCTCTAGAAAACTTTACTGCAGCAGGAGCCCATGCTGGAAACATTAATACCAATATGGAGCTGTTTCAATCTACATTTTAAAACCCATTGGTCAGGACTTGAACAAAACTGCACAATAATGTTTTGTTTATTATCTCTTATTTAACTGCAACCAACGTGGTCCACCTGGAAAATAATATAGGCTGGAAAAATGACTACATCTTATACAACCTTGGCAGCTGTAGGCAAAGGATGTAAGTGCAGGGGGGAAAAAACAGCAGGCAGGCAAACAAAGTCCAAAACACTTTATGCAAAGGCAAAAGTCCGAAAAACAGGCAAAAGGCTGAAAACACTAGGCAGACAAGATTATTAAAGCTATGGCTATGGCAAGGTCAAAATACAAATGTGGAATGACGACTTGGTGTTAATGGGGAATAACGTTAACTCTTTTCAAAGAAACTACAAAAACTTAAATAGCTTGACTGATAACTTAAAACATGCAAAGAATTAACGACACGTGATGTGCAAGGGCTGATGCAAAGCGTAGTTCAGATGATCAGTGTACTCAAAAGAGTCCCAAGAGCATCCTGCAGCGCTGACATGACAGAATTCCCCTCTAAGGAGCAGCACCTAATGCACCTAAACCCGATACAAGGCAGCCCTGGCCATCTGATCAGCCCAAAGTCTGAGACCAAGCAACAGCCCGGAGCAACGGTCACAGTGAAGCCCGAGTGGGGAAGTGACACAGAGCATGACTGGGGGAGCGAGGCACTCCGTGATTCACAAGGGGGGAGTGGTGATGACCGCAAGGGCAGAGGGAGGAGTGAAGGTCTCCAAGAAGCCAGAGGGGGAGTGGAGCCAACAGCAAGGGCCAACTCGCTGCGAGGGAGGTGGCCGGATGTGTGAAACACAGGGAGACGAAGCAAGATCTACGTCGGGGTCCTCGGCAGTGCTGGAGGGAAGGGGGGGGGGGGAGGGGGGGTTGGGAATCGCCCCTGAGGATACCCCAGAAAGACACTCCATCATGGCATGGATGTAGCTCTACCTTCACACATGGTGGCCCCTCTCAAGCAGTTCATGTCAGGAAACCCATCAACACCCCAGAGTTGAGGCTTTACTGTACAGAGGAATGGGCTAAAATTCCTCCAAGCCAATGTGCAGTTCTGATCAACAGTTAATGGAAATGTTTAATTAAAAAACTAAATAAAGCAAGGTCTGAAAGCAAAGGTTCACATATTTTTGCCACTTACATATATGTAATTTTGGATCATTTTCCTCAATAGATAAATGACCAAGTATATATTTTTTTTGTCTCAATTGTTTAATTGGGTTCTATTTATCTACTTTTAGGACTTGTGTGAAAATCTGATGTTTTAGGTCATATTTATGTAGAAATATTGAACATTCTAAAGGGTCTGTATGTATCTCCAAGCCAAACAGAGAAGAGTGCTTACTCTGGATGAGTAAAAAGCAGCATTCACAATTTTTATTGTGCACAGCACCTGTGGTTAGAGCTGGACTAAGACATGATATCTCTGCACTCTGTCCTGCTTTTTGGTGCATGGCACTGAATAACTTTACAAAAAAAACAGCCTCAGAGCTGGAAACTGTAGAGCAAAGGCTGGACCTAAAACAAGTGCACTTGCATGCCACCCCACACCTGTAAAATACCAAAAGCAATCAGAGCCCTCAACTAGCTCTACACACTCGCCATCCATCACAGGGTCCTCATTCACTCCCTTTTTGTCCCCTCTTCCTGTAGTACAAATTCTCAATGCACACAGACACATATGAAAGTTGGAATATATGCATAAAGAGTAAAAAACAGTAACTCAATGCCATTATCTGTATAGCTAAACTGAAAGTGAGTGTGGTCTATATCCATCCATCCATCCATCCATTATCTATACCTCTTTATCCGTCTGGGTCGCGGGGGAGTTTTTTTTTTTTTTTTTAAACCGTGAAAGGATTTTTTTTTTTTTTTAAAGTAAACCCTACCCTTATGCCCTATCAACAGTGGAAAATACTGAAAAAAAGGCTGTTGAAAAATAAGGTCATTTTTCATTAATTATTTTAATTGCAGTCCATAAATGCATTCAACTCCTTAACCTAGTGTTCTGTGGACTTTTTTGTCAAGCCTTCTATATTCTATGTGTCTGAGAATAAGCAAGCTAAGTATGTTTCAATTCAACAGTGTCTCACAAATCAAGAAATTATCAATTGAATTTTAAAACAATAAATAATATAAAAAATTTTTCACTTGATTTACTTTAGTTTTTCAAAAACATAACAAAAAGACAGAAAAGGTTAACTATACACGCTGTCAGAATCTACTGTAAAGCAGGGAAATCCTTGCAGACGCTTCTGCAAATGGATATAACTGGCATCATTATAGCCATATTGCATTATAATGCCTGTATGATGTCTCAGGAAGTTTTCTTTTACTAAAAATTTTGAACAGTCATTCAAGAGTGATGAAAGGGCAACGCAACACACTCTTTCTTGGCTCCCGAACATGGAAGCTGTAGCAATGTCGAAATTCAAACTTGTTAAAAAAATGTATGTTTGTCGAATTAAAATTGAATTTAAATTATTTTGTGTGATTTTATGTTTGAAACATTTACAATCATAAAATGCTGCAAACTATGACAACTTTAATATTATTCAACTCATTGAAAAACTTTTGTCCAAAAATTCAGATTTCCACAAATGTCATGGGGCATGACCAAAAAAACAAAAGACTTTTATTTTGGAATGCTTTTAAGAAAGCATGGGCCAGGTATGTCAGGGACAAATCTTTACCTCATCTACTTTGTCTACTAGTGATGTAACCAAATATGAATACATTATTATAAAGTATGCATTCACTTGTCTCTTTCCTTCACTCTAACTCAGGACTTCTTTTTGTCCATTAATGGGGGAATACTGGGTGTTCTGTAAACTTTGCCACTGCGAGACCGGCATGACATCCAGCAGGGAAAGAAAAAAGGGAAAGGGGGAACGCGAAGGAGTGGAAAGATAGAAACCAGCATGTACAGTGAATGTATTTTTACATCAGCAAGCCTTAACCTATTAGGATCCTTGCTCATCAGACGCCTCAAAGATGTACTTCCCAGCATGCACTGTGCTCACAGCCTGAATAAAATGAGTGCACTGGCCTTTAAGAAGAAGCAGGTAGCAATGTGGCCAGCTGAGTTATAGCAGCAGATCAAAGGAATTGGCTGACCACTGTCACTACATGACTGTCCCAACCTCCTGAAACACAATTGTCTGAAGTCTTGCAGGGAAGTCTTACCTAAACAAATCCAAATACTGTGATTTCATCTACCATTCAGATACTGTATTTTAAACATCATGTTCTGTTCAGGGGCAGCATGGTGGTACAGTCAGTAGTGTTGTTGCCTCATAGCTTCAGGATCCCCAGTTCGATCCTCACCTCCATTTACTATCTGCGCAAAGTTGCACATGATGGGCTTTGGTCTTGGGTTTCCAACCAGGTTTTCTTCCACCCCCCAAAACTCATGTAGGTACATGTATTGGCTATGCTAAATTATTCCTAGGTCTAAATGAGGATAAATGGGGCCTGATAAACTGGAATGTGCATTCGTCCCTCACACCCAGCGTTCCTAATGACTTGTTCGCACTACAAAAGCTGTCAGCTCGCTGTACTGTTCACATTAAACAACCTTGAGACTTCTGATCCTGAAGTTAGACAGTTGTGTAGTGTGAAAAGGTGTCAACCAACTACACGATCTTTCAGCGCAACTGGTCTGTCCAGTCTACAAAACAATGCTCTTTCACGAATTTTATGCAAGAATGGACACAGAAAATGACGCAACCCTCGCTTGAACCAGGAATTTCAAAATGGACTTCCAACAAAAACAAATGCTATGATTTGTTTGTGTAATGATTAGTTAAATCACACAAAAAGAAGCACTTGAAATATAGAGGTATGGGTGCTCCTGCCAAAGCTCTATTAAATTTTGCTCCGTTTCCTGAGTCCACCACGACACAGCCATGCTCTCTGTCATGTTTTTTTTTTGCTCTGTGAGCTGGGGTTAGGTGAGGTGAGGTGAGACCAGGAGTGCTGGTGGATACGACTCTGCCACACACACACACACACACACACACACACACACAGCCCCCTCAACCTTTTCCAGCTCTGCTTTTCACCAGCTTTAATGAAGTATGCATCAACACCAACAAGTATGCCAAAGAACACACAGCTGAGTTGAAGTATACCTGGGAAGATGTTGGGGCTGCAGAGCTTACAAAGATTGTCAGCCTTCTCATTCACACGTCCCTTGCCGAGTACGAATTACTGGAGATTACTAAGATTACTGGAAGCAGAACCACAATTTGTCTGTCTGTTTCCTCCCTCAGTAATGAAGAGGACCAGATTCGAGCATCTGTTCTGGAATCTGCACATCAGCGACCCGAACTTGTCCCTGTGCCTCGTGCTGTGGACGCTGGAATGTGTGACACGGCCACGAAAGGTCACAGGAGATGCCAGAATTTCTCAAAAAAAAAAAGAAAGTGCGCAATATCACTCCCTAGCTGCGCAAGGCCTGTGATATGCCCCTGTGCACTGCTCTAGACAGGCCTTGTTTTGAAGTGTGGCACAGACAGGTGTAGGTGTGTGAAATACCATACAAGACAATTGCAAAACACACATTTTTGTGTGAAAGACATTCTGAAGTAAAAGACTTCACTAAGAATTGTACATAGTTGTAATAATTGTTTCTATATAGTTTACTGCATTTCATGTTCGTTGCGAGTTGTGTGTGTGTGTGTGTGTGTGTGTGTGTTCGCTTGTGTATGCTTGTATGTGTGTGAAAGACAAAAAATGTTTATTTATTTGATTTATTTAGTTGAAAAAGTAAAATAGGTTAATCTGATATCCTATATTCTATGAAATTCCACCTGGGTCATACAGGCATTTTCATTGTAAAGAATAGGATATAGTTACATTTTTCTCTCAATTTACCCATTTGTTTTGTTTGTAAGTCTGACAACAACAACAACAACAACAAAAAACTTTGATTCAGACTGGATTTTCAAATTTTTGTTCAGTTTTGAGTTTACTGTATTTAAATAGTAAAGTTAAAAATACATCATCTCATCCTATTGTCTAGGATGAGCTAAAAAAAGAGATAGAACAGATTACATATTTTTAAACACTTCATTTCCAAGGCTAAACAAAGACATGTAACAAAGCCCAAAAAAGAGAACATGGTCACATATGGGTTAGACAACAGAACTTATAAACTAGCCGATGAACTATTATTTTAAGGCACATTTTGGGGCTGCAATGATACATCTACCAGACAACTGACCCTGTAATATTTTTCCATAATACACTCCTCCAGCATCTGAGATGAACAACTTTAAATAAACAATCATGATTTTAAGCTGACCTGCATTTTATCAAAACCATATTCTCTTTGTCATGCAAGCCAGGAAAACCAGGATTTGGAAGTAACCTCAAGCTGTCTCTTTTCCTAACATAAAGCTTGCATATCTCTGCCTTTATCAATCATACTCAGAAATGCAGGGCAATGCTGATAAACAGAGTTGGAGTAGAATGGGGGAGGCATTGCATGTGTGTTTGTGTGTGCATAGGTGTGTGTTAATAAGTAGAAGGCCAGTTGTGTGTAAGGTTGACAGCTGGGTGGTCTGCTTCTCATCATAACCTTGTGCAGTTACTCCTTACATTCCGCTGTTCAAGAGCTTATCCACGACAGTACATACAAAGCTCACTCTCATGGCTCTGGTGCTGCCCGCCAAAGACTTCTCTGCTCCTGTAACCCTTCCCCTCCCCCAGCACTTCTGCAGCCAAAAAGCCTGTCTGCATCCCATAATCCTCCTTCCAACTCTCTAACGGAGCCTGGTGTACTCCCACACCCCTCAAACACTAGTCTCATATAACCCTCACTATCACCACTACTCACTAATACTCACACATGCATTTGAGAATGCTCTGTAGAATACTTTAGAATGATGATTCTATAAAATGAGACTTGATAGAATTTAACGATAGGAAATTTTTTTATGCTGATGAAAAATAAAACATTCTTACCCAACTGAATGCTAAGTCTGGCAGCTGACTGTGCAGAGCCAATCCTATTGTCTAGCACACACTGGTACATGCCCTGGTCCTGAGCAGTGACTGAGAAAATACGTAGAGTGTCATTTGATATCTGGAGTCGTGGTGAGGATAAAACTGGGGAAGAATTGAAGAGCCAGGTGATGTTTGGAACAGGATTTCCCAAGGTGGCACAACTGAATTGCACAAACGAGCCAGATTTCACAGTCTGGTCACTCAGACCTCTTATTATAATAGGAGATCCTGTGGGAGAAAAAAAGAAAACTAGGATATTCATTTAACTCCTTTCAATTGCAGTAACAACATGTCGAAGGTCTAGCTGTATTTAAATTTATGCATATTAACCTTTATTTTGACAACCGGATTGACTCAAATATGAAACATGACTTTAGTCTAATACTCCACTACTGAACTCACCAAGCACATCCACAGTATAGTTGGCAATGGACACAGCATCTTCCTCTACCTGAACAAAGCAAGTGTAATTTCCTCCGTCACTTATCTGAGCATCACGCAGCATCAGATTACTATGCAGAAGTCTCAGTCTGGAAGCAAGAGGCAGCTCATGGCCATCCTTTAACCATTTAACATTAGGAGAGGGATTTCCTGATACTACACATTCCAGAACCAAGGACACTGACTGTTCCGCTGTCAGACTGACAGATTTGACTGGATATACTATCCCCACAGGGGAAGGACCTTCTGAATCTGTGAAGGGGAAGACGAGTGAGCAAAATGCAATCCATACAAAACAATGCTATTCATGTTTTCTACCAAGTGTCTTGAAGTAGTGCATTTTTTCCCAGCTTACTTTTCACTAAAAGCTTAGTGCCATAGGGCTCAACCTTGACCTCTCTGGTAACAGGATTATAAGCTCCACATTTATACATGCCCTGATGCTCTGGAGAAACAGAGACTATCTGAAGGTTCCCAGATGGAAGGATTAAATATTCATCTGAAAAATAAACATAGGTTAAGAAAACATATTAAAAAGTGAGAATATAGACATCTTAGTTATATTCTTGAAGTTCTGGAATATTTTGGTATACCTGTAGACTCCTCTAGCCATCTTCCCCGTATTCTGTAACGTGGCAAAGCTGGGGGATTACTGTGAGGTAGCTGGCACTCAATAACAGCAGTGTTCCCTTCTTTTTCTACTAAACACCGCCGATGAGTCTGTCCAAACTCCTTAATATCTAAATGTACAGTGAAACACAGGCCAAAGGAAAATTATAAAACGAAACATGTTCAACATTCAACAAATACAGGACCCACCAAAAAAGTCCCTGTAAATTATATATTTATATTGTAATGAGATCAGCAAATGAGAACACGTCCTCTATACTGAATAATACTACATCATTATCTGCATGACTAATCAGCCTGGCCAGCCATAGGCTAGTGCTGCATCTGATAACTTTCACTTCCCGACATCAGCCGATGCCACTACAGAGGAGGACATCTAAGATACTGCTAAATAGGTGCATGAACTAAAAAAAAGCTTCAGCTTCCTTCCCTTTGTTGCCATTTTGATGTGTCTTTGGCCAGAGTGTTAGCAGCTCAAACACAACCTTCTGTTTTGGTACTTATTTCCGTTTTATTCTGAAGTATATCCATGATGGAGTGTTGGTCGAGACAGAGTCAACACTGAGTCTTTGGAGCAGACAAGCCCGAGTCGAGACCAAGACCAAAAAAAATCTGTTTTTGAGACCATGGGTTTAAATAGACTTATTTACAATCACCCCTTTTAAAACTCAAAAGTGAAATTACTGTAGGGGAGACTGGGGCTTGTTGGCTATAGGGCAGTTTGGTACACCTATAGGGAGCTGGAGATTTAAACAAAAATGTAACATCTACCCTTTGAATTCTCTGGAAATACCTGAAGGCTAAAAGGTGCTCAGCAAGAGCCAAACTTTCTTGTATTTTTTAATGTAGGTGAAGAATTGTTCTCCACACTTCCTGCATACCTCGATTGAAAAAAAACACAATGGAACACTATCAGTCATGGATTGGCCTCCCCAAAGCCTGGATCTCAACATTATTGTAGCAGTGTGGGACCATCTTGACAAAGAACAGAACAAGAAAATAAAAATAGCGTTGGTCATACCAAATATTGACTTTAAAACTTGTTAAATTTATACAAACTCTCTTTGTGTTATATACAGTATTTATATGTAGGTTTGCAATAAATCACTGTACCTATTGTCTCATTTTCCTAGCGAAATATAAAGAAATGAGGGTGAGGGGTGGCACAAGACTTTTGCACAGTACTAAAGATATTGAGCTTCTTTGACAGCTTACATTAGTGTGTGTTAAAAACTCATTACAACATAATTGGGGTTGTAATGAAAAAAAAAAAAACCTACAAAATACTAGTTGCAACATACTATGATTTCATACTCACAAAGTATGCCATTTAATGGCTTTATATAGCTCTCAACGGAAGTGAACACAATCACACTGTTTTTTCCTCTTTGAGCCACTGCACACTATGTAATGCAGTCATAATTACTAATTAATTTTATTGTTCTTTTTATGTGTATGATTATTTTGAGACTATGAAAAATGGAAACGCTCATCGTTGTCACTGTGGTGGGGGAAAAAAGTGGCTGGAGGTCTCCCTATAAAAATTTCAAGTCCAATCTATACCACACTATCCTGAGACTGATTCAAGTTTGAGTAAAACTGTTTTCAATCCCGAGACCGAGAACATACTTGTGCACTATAACAATAACTAATGCCATAGCTATTTGTGTGTATTTGAATATGGATAAGGCAGAAGTCTGCAGTGTTGTACTTGAGGATGGGTGCCCCTGGCCCTAAGAAAATCAGTAAAATGTCTCAATATGCTGTAGCTAGCAAAAACTCACAGGATGCATCTTCTTTGCCTCCCTAGAATGAAGTCCGTCTAACTTGAAAAATCATGTTACATTAAGTTTAGCCGATTTGCTAAAATTGTGCCTTGTTTCAATACAACTAAAGTTCTGTGTAAAGGTTTTGCGGAAGCCAAACCAAACTAAAAATGTCTGCCAGATCTACAAAAGTTTGAGATTTTTCCCCCTTTCTTTCATGTGTGTATATTGATGAATGATAATTACTCACAAATTACATAAATTGCACGTGTGACTGGTTTGCAAAACTCCATAAAAGGCAACACTCACTGTGCTGAAATAAGTAAAATGGCAAAAGACTGTCAGAGATCGAAGTGAAAGTTTTTTACGCTCACATCAAAGCCAATAAAAACATATTACTTAACAGTGCAACAACATCTAAAAAGTTTCAAATCTAGAGACAAATGACAGAAAAGGTGAATCAGACATGAAATAAATGAGGTAAAAGGAAAATGGTTTAACATGAAAACGGAGGAGAAAAAAGATCAACACTGTACCCAGCTAATCCTAGACAATAAACACATCGCACAGGGAAAGTGCACCCTTTCACCGTAAGGGGATTTCTAAGCAACTGAATGGCATACCCATAATGAAATGCTTATTATTCTGGCATGTTCACAATGAAGGTCAATTTCTCATTATCAACTGACAGAAAACCAATTAAATGTGATCTCCAGGTTAAGAAACTGTTCTTAAAAACAGAGGAAGTAGGTTCATCTCGAGGATATATTTAGTCTGTACAGTTCAGTTCTAAAGAACTTCATTTGTGCCGTCCAACATCTATGCAATAACTCTGACACGTTTTGTGTTGATAGTACAAAGAAATAAAAGGTTACACCTCTTTTTGAACCATGGTTTTTATTCTTTAGCCGTTTTTATTCTTTAGCCAAGTATGCAAAACCGCTGCAAACAGGTAAAGGTTAGAACTGTTTTATTGAGCATTAAAAAAACCATAATATGTATAATATGTGAATGGCATTCACACTGTAGATGGACAATTGAAGAACACTTCAAAAGCAAACTAAGACTATTTTTTAAGGGTAATACTGCAAGAGCCATGTCAATTGGCCACTGGAATAACCCAGCAAGAAACAAGACTGCCATCTGTCTATGGGTTATAAACTTCAATCATTGTCAGCAAAAGATTTGCAAACAAGTATCCATCCATCCATTATCTGTACCGCTTTATCCGTCCGGGTCGCGGGGAAGCTGCAGTCAATCCCAGCATTTTCGGGTGAGAGGCGGGGTACACCCTGGGCAGGTCGCCAGTCCACCACAGGGCCAATACAGACAAACAGCCACACA
>JAQQZR010000037.1:14916740-14936952 GCA_030068235.1 Notoglanidium macrostoma | reverse complement strand
GGGAGAACATGCAAACTCCGCACAGAAAGGCATCCTGGGTGACCCGGGGATCGAACCCAGGACCTTCTTGCTGTGAGACGACAGTGCTGACCACCGCGCCACCATGCCGCCTGTAAACAAGTATAAAAAATTTTATTCATTTATTTATTTGATTACAGTCATATTTATTATTTATTTTAACCCTATATATTGCAATTGACAGCTAAAACAACAATAATGCACCAAAAATTATAATTAGCCAAAAACTTAAGACCACTCATAGATAAAGTGAATAACATTATCTTGTAACAATAGACATGCTAAGATTTATTAGGCAGTAAGGGCCCGATTCTCCCGTGCGCATACGTCAAAACAAGCATGTAGCTCTGCGGTTTTCAGTCTGTATTCTCCTCTTGATGCAAAGGCTGATTTATACTTCTGCCTCGAACCTATGGCACATGGCACGGTATTGACGGTCGTGTAGCTTGAAGCATTTATACTTGTATGTAAGGTGCAACAAGGGCTCATTGATGTGTATATATAGAAATTTACTAGATATCTTTACAAAACAGACATTCTTTCTCAGATTATACTGCATTATGCAGGGCACAGCAATAAGACAGACACAGAGCATGTACATGCTGTGTTATCTGGTATGTGGTCGCACACAACCATGCTACCTAGCATGGTGACAAATCAGCGACATCTACAGATCATTGTAAAGATCTTAGTTTCAGATGTCCAATAGTTGAAATCTTTCTTAACAGAGACATTTGGATCATGTGACATGACCCTGGAAAAATAGCCTGTTTTAGCATGGTTAAAGTTACATTTCAGTTGTGGTTACAGCTGTAGTTCTAGTGCAGTCAAGTACATGATACAGCCAAGAATTTGGCTACATTTAAAAACAGGCTGAAGTAGGGCTATGCAACATGACCCGAAACAGGTAAGTTCATACTGAGATTTACACACACACACACACACACACACACACACACACACACACACACACACACACACACACACACACACACACACACTATTTTCTGTGAATTGAACTGAATTGAACAATCTAAATTTATTTTTTAAATAAAAATAAATTAGATTTATAAGATTATCAAAATCATTTAAAAAGTTAAAATAATTGTTTAGGTAAAGAGTTAAATAAGTATACTAGTTTTATAAGTGCATATTTTGATAAGGTTGTTAATAATAATGGTGGTAAAATCATTAGCATTAGCCGTCAGAGTGTTTAAAAAACGTCGTTCCTAAAAAACGTTTTGATCCAAAATAATACTAAGAACGAGCGTCCTTAGTTCAAACATGCATCCTGTGATGACATTTTTCTATCGTTACGTGATATGTATTATCATATCGCACATACTTTTTTGCCTTAATGTGACACAGATCTGATCTTTTCAGGGCTATATAGACACAGAATTGTGATCTTTTATATTAGATTTGAGTCACTTTCATACGTGGTCCTAAATCCACTATGTATCCGATTTATGGCCACACGACATGAATGAAAATGGTCAGAACAGAATTCATGTGGATTTTTGCCTATACACGTGTCCTGAGGTAGTTTATTCTCTGCCATCAGTAGCATTTATTATTACGCTACGGTAGCCTTTTTTCGACAAGGTAGCACAAATTGTCAGAACACCAGCCGCGCACCAAAACAACAATGGGAGCTGACAACAGCTGACGTTCTGTTTCTTGTCCTCCAGAGCAAAATGTGGTGCATATGTTAGCTACTGTGGTGTCCATTTTTTCGGGTTTTAATACCATAAGTCATCTCACAAATATGTTTTTTGTTGTTGTTCATGCAGATGACTCATGCAAAAACGTATCGATATGTACTGTTTCAGGGAACAGATGCATTCACATTACAGTTAGACTCAGGTCGCTAGTAATTATGAATGTAATCGTAAAGAGTGTCAACCATCAATGTGTGCCTAAGCCCATTATAAAATTTAAATTAAATTATATAAAACACATGTGCATGTGCCCTGTGGTGAACAGCAGAGGAGATGCTTCTTGAATTCTTTCATAGGGAAATATCCCTGATAAAAATCACATTCACAACAGCTTTATCTGTTTGGCAAGCATGGACAAGGGAAACTAACATGCGTCGGAGAAAGATGTTTTCTTGTTCTGCTCTGAAATCAGACAGCATAAGCTATTAAAGTGAGTATAAGACAATAAAAAGGCTTAAAGAAAATTCGTTGCGTAATACAACACAATTTGTCAATCTTAAAACTGTAGATACAATGTTTTCCAACAGGCGTTTAAATTATCTGATAGCCATTGCGACTGCTGGAATCTACTGGCGATTCCAAAACATATTGACCCAAGCCTAAACCAGATTTTCACTTATGTATAATTTCTTAAGTACTTTTTCAAATCCTGTGAGCATGTCAGAGTGCATACCTGCGATGGTTACCCTTGCCCATTGGCTGGTGATGGAACCTGTATCCGAGTGTGCCACACACTGGTAAATGCCAGTGTTTTGGGGCTGGAGAGAGAGCAGGGAGATTCTGTCAGGCTGAACCTCCACCCCAGGGAGTGACCCCGGCTCCAGGGCACGACCCTGGTACAACCAGGTGACTGTGGCTGAGGCAGGATGCACCAAACAGTGCAGATGAACAGGACTACCTTGCTTCTGAACCACAGAGGCAGGTTGTGTGTGGAAGAAGAGAGATAATGCAACTACAGAGAAGAGAGGGAAAGGAAAAGAGATGGAAAAAGTACAGAAAACCATCAGAACATACAGTATATCAGCAATTTCACCATGGCTCATAAAGAAGCGATGCTTGTTGCTAAAGTTGAATGCTTTGATGTATGCATGGACTGAGATAAGGAGCACAAATATGAACAAACACATTTCCCAATGTGCATATCCTGGAGAAGACTAATAACCCATTTACTGACAGTAAAAGAGTTTTATTAACTTCTATTATAGTGTCATGTGGGGATGGGAGCAAATCAGTAAAGTCGAAATTGTAATCAATCCATTTGTGACCTAGTATCATTAACGGGAATCTTTTGCCACGGCTCAGATTATACGTGTTGTGACCAGTTGCGAAGTTGCTGTAAGTGACGATGTGTTTCCCACACATAGGAATATTGCATCCGAATACTCATACTGTCTTACTATACAGCATTCAAAAAGCAGTACGCCTACAGCATAATCTATAGGGTGTCCAAATACTCAATAGGCATTATAGTAGTTGAATGGTACCCTGATGATCTACTGCATCTGTAGTATGCAAATGCTAGTAGGTACTCAACCAATGTTGGTGCATACTAAAAATTTGGGTTCAGCAATACACGTTACTAGGGAGGGTGATATTAATGTGGTGACCCATTTTAGCAAATAAGTATGAGGAACAATAAAGTTCTGAGAGCAAACTCTACAATGATAATAATAATAATAATAGCAACAACAACAACAACAACGACTGCCGACCACATGAACAGAGAGTTCTAACATAAAATGGAGCACGCTCAAATCATTCAGCATTGTAATAAAGCTCTTCCCCATAGCCTATTTAGCTGATTATTAAAAGGGCATTAATGGTCCTTGTACATTTGGTCATTCTATTTTTGTGTAAATGACACTCACAGGACACCATAACAGCATAATAAACATAAGCATAAATAAACAGCTTTCAGTGTCAGTGGAAATGAAGTATATTTGAAAGAGGAATAAATCTTGTGTGCCTACTGTCTAAAAGATGACTGTATAATTTAGTGTGTGTGTGTGTGCGCGTGTGTGTATACTCACAAGGGCAGTTGAGAAGAATGGTTTGGCAAATGCACAGCATAATGGACAGAACCTTCAGGCCTCTTAGGCCTCTGTCTTCCATGATGCTGCTTCACTTCAGGGTGCTAGCCAGGGGTCTCACACACACACCTTCCACATACACACCTGCACAGAAAAATAAAAAAAAGATGGTTGGCCCATGTATTTTCAGGTTCCCCCCAGCATTAAAAGGTAATGAAATACCTAATTTGCAGCTTTGACATACTAAATAAAAACAGATGCATCCCTTCATCTTGGCTAGCCTTTCCACATAAGAAATCTCTTACTCCTGACTCCCACTGATACCCTTTCAAATACAAAAGCCATTAATGTGCAGGTAAAAACATGGGATGCACAACAAAGTTTCATTCCCACTGAGTGTTTAGTAACAATAATGTAACAGGTGTCATGTATTCCCACCTAACTGTATGTAATGGGATGGTAAGGAGCACGAACCTCGGAAACATCTAAAACATGCAAGACTGGATAAGACACATTCTAATTCTGAACCATATCTGCAGATGATTTCTTTCCTTGTTGTTTTACATTTGACGCTGGTCACTTTACAGTGAGGCAATATGAGTATTCATATTATGTAGGTGGCAGCAGTTCTATTGCAATATAAATGCATCATCATGTACGTTCAGTGTATCCCACACAGAGGCTACATCTGAATGCTCATACTGCCTTACCACATGGTACGCAAAATGCAGTACAGCATAATTCATAGGGTATCTGAGTACTCAGCAGGCATTAAAGAGTCATCAAACAGTGCCTATTACATTTGTAATATGCAAATGTACCAGAACATAGCCTACTACAGTAAGCATTATGTAGTAGGTACTTAACCGATAGTAGTGCATAGTGAGTATTCATTTTCAGCTATAGATGGCCTATTAGTTTGTGTTACATAGACGAAAATAGAATGACCAAATGTACATGGACTGTTAATGCCCTTTTAATAATCAGTTAAATTTAGTTTTTTATTATTAGAAATCCCAGCCTTAAAATTTAAAAACAAATTATGTTTCTCTTCCTCCTTGTCAGGGCCGAAATGTCTTTATATTCTTTATTGTACTGGCTTGTAATGTGTGCACATGCACTTTATGTAGTCCTGTGTTGTTTTCTCACACACATGCACTTTTTATAATTCTGTGTTGTCTTGTATGTAGCACCATGGTCTTGGCGGAATGTTGTCTAGTTTCACTATGTACTCTATCACGTGTATATGGTTTAAATGACACTAAAGGCCACTTGACTTGACTTGTACATGTTAATCCAGTGAGTCCGATTCCCACTGGAGCCATGGCAAAAGATAGACTGTTGTTGATATCAGATTGACGGTGAATTAAAATTTCGGCCCCAGTCCCATAGGGCACCATAATAGCATAATAGAAATAAATAAACGGCTTTCAGTGTCAGTGGCAATGGGCTATGAAAGACTCTCCACATTCACACTCTGGAATTCCCAGTCCCTTTGTCTCACACACTTTCTCTTACTGTCAACCTCTACTATCACCCTTTCTGTGTTTCTCTCAGCCACTCTCTGTCTGAGATACATGCCATCACCCACTCTTAATATCACTCTCCTCTCACAGTATGTTGCTTCATTACAAGTTCACTGTTGCCTGAAGAGCAGATGTGGGGTTCTGGCTCATGCTCTCACACACTCACACAGACACGCATTAACACACTGATGCAGAGAAACCAAACAGGCAGACAAGAAAAGAAGTGGAAGGAAGGTAATGAGAGGCATTCCTTTTTCCTTTTAAACCAGCAGCCATCCCACCCCCATCCTGGGCTCCACCTTCTGTGTCAGGCCCAAGCTAATCTGACGGCTCTTTGATCACCCTTTCCTGGTTTGTAAGCGTGGCTGGCTAGGGGGCTGAGGACAATAGGCTTCCAGCTGAGACTTTCACAATGTGGATGCCATGGAGCTTGATGCACAACACAGGTTGGTCAGCTCAGACAAATTAAAGAGGTGACACATGTAGTTCCCTCTGAAAGTATTGGAATGGCAAAGCCAATTCTTTTTGTTTTTGCTATACAGGGAAGACCTTTGGGTTTGAGATCAAACAATGAATATGAAACCACAGATCAGAATTTCATTTAGATCTGTTATACAACTTGGAACATGGCACCTCTTGTTTGTACCCCACCCTTTTTTGTCCAAGTGATCATAAATATTGGAACCTGTCACTGACAGGTGTTTCTTGTTGCCTGCATATGCCCTATCAGATTAATTGTTTAAAAAAAATGAATAGCTCTGCAATTCATGGAAACTCTTGGTTTGAGCCCTGGGGTTCACCTGTGAAGAATGCATTTGTTGTTAAAAAGGATAAACCAACATCAGAACCAGAGAGCTGTCTGTGGGATAAAAGCAAGCCATTTTTTTGAAGTTAAGAAAAGAGGGAAAATAGATCAGAAACATTGCACAAGCATTGGCATAGCCAATTTGTACATAGTACAACAATTTGGCAGGTCCTAAAAATAAGAAACCACTGGCGTAACAACAACCAGACATTGAACTGAAAACAGCACAAGGACAGAAATATTGTGAAAGCTGTGAAGAAAACCCCCAAAACAACAGCACCTCACACCATATGGCAAGCTGAAGTGACCCCAATTTGTCACATTTCTACTTCATTTTGTTAACTCGGGTAACTCATTTAGAATTTGCCAGCCTGTACTAATATATTGCCTAACCTTCTGTCGGTAAAATTGTTTTGTGTAGTACAATGGGTAATGTGATGGGTTGACCAAGGTTTTGTAATAAATCAAACATTATGGCATGCTGTTACCGAAGTAGGATTCAGTGTATCTTACCAAAAGTTCGGGTCTTGACTGGTTTCTTATGAAGGCAGGAGCCTTCAGTCTGTGGCTAGCATTAATGTGCTTACTGACTACAGAGGGCAAATATGTGTTAAAAATATGATACATTGTGTGAACTTCAGTTTTGCACACACACAAATGTGCACGAATAGTGAAAACACATGTATAATACACACATATAATCAGTGAAGTATAAGAAATAAATATAAAACTAAAAATTGAGGGTTTGTTCAGGACCATGGGATTACTATGACATTCCATTTTGCACAATAATCATGCAGCATCGACTGTATTAAAATGGACAGTGCATCAGTGAAGCCATCACCGATCTTGTGCCCCTGCTGGCTGGCTGCAGTACAATTGCTAGCCCAACCCATCCCCATGTGTTTCAATTACAAAACTGTCTATCTTCCAGATCACTTTTCTATAGTGTCTAATTTGAACAGATGGTTTTCCCTATGCTGATATCTGCACATTTTTTTTGTTTTACCCCAGACATTAGTTTTTAAAACCTTATTCAACTGTAAAATACAAAGGCATGGCTACAAATGGCTGACAGCTTACCAGGAAGAGACAGGTTAACTTTACAACACAATTTGCTGTCATGTACCTACTTATTTGTATTTGTATTGTTAACCGTTTTATTGGTCACATCCATCTGTCTGTGAAATTTTCAGTTCATGTGATACATGTCCTCCCTAGATGCATCCATATTAATGAAGTATCTCCAGCTAAAACTATTTAAGCTCTCTGGATAGTAATAAAGAGAACTTGACCATAATCATTTGATAACTTCTAGCGTGAAGGGGGCAGGGCTATCAAAGGAGTGACTTTGCTTCGTCTCTTCTGCGCAAACTCGAGAAGGAGACAGCCCCTACTGCACAGACACTGGCTGCAAATGTGACAACATAGCAGAGGTCTATCCATTCCTGTGCCATGCTGTGGAAAAGGGCCACAAGATTAAACTCTACCAAAGTGATGGTAAGGCCAAAGTGTAGAGAAAGAACGGATCTGCTCAAGACCCAAAACATACAACCTCATCAGTCAAGCGTGATGGATGTAGTGCCATGGCTTGGGCTTGCATGACTGATTCTGGAACAGGCTGACTAATTTTTATTTAGAAATTTAGAAAATCTCTCATCTCAAACTCATCATTTGATGTCAAAACCAAATGTCTTCAGTGTAGAGCAAAAACAAAAGAATTAGCCTTGCCATTACAGTACGTTCAGAAGGGACTGCAAGTGAACTGAACAGAGTTAAACAAGCATAGATGAAGATGATGAATACGTACACATGCTAACTTGCTTACACCTAATCAACAGACAAACAGAAGCGCATACACAACACAGACATTTCCCTATAACAGCAAATCTTCTAAGCATTATTCAGAGAACACAGAGGAACAAATTACTGTCACTATTACCTGGTTTAACAACAACCAAAAAACACCCACAAGATGTCTGGTCTACTCCTAAATGTGAGTGAAAAAGGCACGATAATTAGTTTAGAGCAATAAACATTTAAGTGACCTCTGGGAAAATCAAACGATTACTGTGAAGTCTAAATACATCAGCATAAATGCTTTAGTATAAATGCTTTGCTCTTGCTGACGCCCACTCTCACCCATAGGGTCAAAGGGTCATCATAGTAATAAGTCAGTGGGTGTCTGTTAAGCCTGAGCTAGCCCCATGGGGTCAACCTCTGGAAAAAAGGGCTGGGTAAGAAGGAGTGGGTAAAAACACAATATCATCTTCTCATCACTAAGACCTGATAAAGCAAGCCAGTCCCGTATATACCAGTATAAAAAAAAAAAAGTCCTGATAAATTAGTAACCTGTGTAAATTCTCATACAAACTGTTTTAAAGCTCACAATAAAGACGAAGTGAGTGCAAAACTTGTTAGAAGCACATGTAGTTGTTTTGTATCTCCTCTGTTCCATGAATCTAAGGGCAGTAATTCTGTTCTGCTGCATGTCCTGACAAGCATTAAGCAATGCCCCTATGCCATCAGGTGAATCTGCTCCTCACCTCCCGAATAATCATATACAATTTAAAGAACAACAAAGGCCTGTCATTTAAAACCCCAGTACAATCCATGCAATTTGACATCTGATATGGGTGTGAATGCTGATCAGACAAAAATTGTGGCACTTCACAGTGGACTAATGCCACCTGTGAGTGTGCTGGATACAGTGAGGGGTGGGTACAGAAGGTAGTGCCTCTTGCTATCTCTTCTGGCAATCTGGCGAGACGAGGAAACACAGAAGCATCATTCCTGGCTCTTATCTCACTGCCTTTCTACTGACATCCGCCTGTAGGCAGTGGGCTCAGGGTAGGCTGATGCTTCACAGGATATCTGGTGTCATTCTTCATAGACAGCGAGGAAAAGAGAGAGGGAAAGCAAGAGGAGCTGCATGCTGGTAGGAGAGAGAAGGGGAGAGAGTGAGTGAGAGAGAGAGAGAGAGAGAGAGAGGGAGTTATAGGGGTCTGATACATACCCATTCTCATATTACTGTTTTGATGATAATCTTACATCCATCAAAAAGAGGCTATGCTAATGTAACAAAAGTGCAAAAGTAGCAACAACTAGAGATGGCTAAACCACTATGATACCATACAAATATTGCCTGTATTCCCAAATCTGATTTTTAGTACGTAAAACTCATGTCCGTTAGAGGCATTCCAGCATTAAAGGCCTAAATTGTTGTTGTGTTTATTACATAAGAGACTGGTGGATGGCTACATGTTTTAAGAGTATATGGTCAGTGTTTGGAACAAGAATTCAAATCCTGTTTGTTTCAACCAGTGTTGATCTCTGATCTAAATAATACACCTTCTGCTCAAAATACACGATGAAATTATATAAATAATAATAATAATAATATCTTAGTACATTTATTTTACAATGGCAATTATAGATGATGTGCTTAAGAGAGATTCTAAAAAAGAAAAGTTTACTGAAGATTTAATTAAGACATGTTGAATGCTATCTAGACACCAAGGCAAGTGCTCATGACAGTTAGACCTGTTAGATATACACCCGAGCGGCCTTCTCTACTCTGCATTGTCAGCATTGTGCCATAACCTTTTTAGCTGCTTTAAAAAAAAAAAGACAAAATGCTGAAAACAATCTCATATGAGGTTTCCTTCACTGCAAGCCATAACTGATCACAAGGGCTTTTAACCCTTAGAACTGTAGTGGCATGGGGCCGTGCCGTCATTGGTGAACTGCCGTCGTAAGAAAAACACGGTTCATTATACGGAAGTTCTGTCGAATCGGTCAATGACGGAAGTGTCGATAGTCAAGCCTTCAGATGTCACACTCGGCATTGCTTGATGTTCCTAAGTCATGTAGAACAATATATAAATATGAATATATTAAATATAATATAAATTTTAAAGTATTGTTTTTTACTTTTTTTTAGTATAGTTTTTAATTTAAAAAGTATAAAAGAGACGTTTTTAAGTTCTACGTTTACATTTTGTTACAGTAGTAGTAGTAGCGGTTATGGTAACGGTAATATTTACACTTATTAAACTTTATATTAACTTTAGTTCTACATGACTTAGGAACACCAAGCAATGGCCGGTGTGATATTTGAGCGCTTGTGCACACCTGCGCCGTAGTTCGGACTTGGCAGACACCTGTCGTAAACATGCACTGCTCCCAACACAGGACGCTTGTTTATGAGCGCCGTTGCTGTGCTTGTTTGCTGTGTGTTTGCACTTTGCACCAGAACTTATCATATTTGCTTTGCTTTTGTTCCTGGTATTTTGCCCTTGTTTTCCGTATGTTTTTTTTCTGCTACTTATTCCAGTTTTGGGTTGTTATTTCCACCCATGATCCGAGCAAGTTCTAGCTAGTTTTTAAGCTAGTTCTACATATTATGCTACATTATACAGACTCTTCATTGATGTATTCATGGAAACAAAACATTGCAGCTACCTGTTCATTTCTGGAGGAAATTTGATATTTCTGCTGAAACATGATACTCAACATACAGTTGGCTGATGATACGAATGGTCATAATTTATCGATATATTGCCCAGCCCTACCTTCACCCCACCAGCACCCTGGATAAAGAAACAAACCAGCTTGCACTGTCAAAGAGATCATAGACTCTTGGCGTGAACAGAGTAAGCTGTGTTATCTCATCGAGTGGAAGTGTCCATGATCTAAGGGGAGGCCTAGAAAAAAAAAAAGAAATCTACCTCTGCCAGAGGTAACGCTTCTTAGGGGGGGGGTGCTGTCATATGAAAGGTGGAATTAGCTTCCAACTACAACTCCCAGAACATAATGCAGCCTACAAACATGTGTGCTGAGGACTACAACACCCATCCACCACAGATTTTCTCACAATCATGTTTACCAGATTACACTCACCTGGCCTCAATTACTTCATAGCCACACTCAAAGCATGTAAGCCTGTCAGTACTGTATGCACTCAGTGTTTTTGTACCTTTTTCTGTACATTTTGCATGGTGTCTTTCTGGTTTTTGATCTGGTTTCCTGTTTTGTTTTTTTTTTATCTCTGCATTGCCTAGTTTATGCTGCTTGCTCATCACCTGACCATTGCCCTTTTCCTGATACTGAGTTTTTGCCTTTCAATTTGGATTTGTCTGAAGGCTTTAATAAAGCCTTGTTTTACCAGCACCTGTGTCCGCATCTGCCTTTGTGATAGTCACAAAAATCATCCATTAGTTTCTGACTGGTCACTCTGGACTATTATAACACAGCCAGTGGATCTCTGCACTCGGAGTATACTTATGCGGGTTTAGGAGAATAATCATTTTAATCTCTGCGCCTGTCATTATTTTAAGGCATTCAGGCATTCTGCCCCAAAAAGCACAGTTCTTTTTTAGATTCTTACATACAAAAGTATTTTTGCCCTAAAAAAAAACCAATATGAGAATAATGAGGTACACAAGCTGCGCATCAGTGACATCACGACACCATGGCAATTCATGATGGCAAATTAAGTCCTTGAACAATATTCACTATTTCATTATGATTGTTCGTTTTCTGTGCCATTATTGCAAAATTATGTCTGTAATTATTATTCATTACATTTAAAAGGACTACGAAGACTGCCTTGAAAGCATGGGCCTGGAAACAGCATTTGAAGGCATTTTCTGTTGACATAATTAGCTGTTTATGTGCAATAAATGTTCCAGCTATTGCATATAATCCAACACAATGTTTGTTTTTGGTGTTGTGATTAAGTTTTGAGTGCAATAAAAGGTTGAAAGATATCTATTTTATTATTAAATAGGCCTGTCTGTGGTAGTTATTAAAATGTGCATCCACATAACCCTGAGAAACACTACTAATGGGTGAACACAGCTTTAAGCCAGCCTGATCATACAGGACTACATAGCACTTCCTTGAGACAGAATTTGTCAGATGTATTGTTGTATATCTCCTGTATAAAGTCCGTGGAAACTGCGTTTGACTCTAACTCAGCCAAGAAAGCCCTAAATGTTACAGTAAGCCAAAAAATCTCTCTCTGTTAAAAAAAATAATTAGATAAGATAATTAAAACCTTTCCAGGGCAACTATACTGCTTTTACTACCTTTAACTGCTTTTACTTTTTTCTTTTTACCGCTGACAGGAGAGCAAATTTGTGGATTCCTTTATTTTCATACATATCCGAGTTGCTAGAACACCACACTCCAGGGGCATTTTTGTTGGAGTAAAAGCTCCTACCAGGGTGACACCAGGGAAGATAAATATTTGAAAAGTCTCCTGGGGGTGAGTGGCATCCAGAGACACCTGCATTCCTCTAAATAAGAGGAGAAACACAATAGAGTTGAACTGGCTAAACATGAACAAAGGAAGACATCAGAAAACATCAGACTCCACAGGGAACATCAGATGGAGACAGGAAAGAGTGAAAAAGAAAAAAAACAGAGAAACTGAATTTCTCTAGTGGAGAAAACATGTTATAAATAAATTCTCAGCTATATCACCAAAACAGACCTGTGATATTGATTTAAACAAACATGTGTAAAACAGACATTATTTGAAAGAAAGAAATGTAAATAAAAAAGAAATAAGTTAACAGTTGTGACGGTCTGATCTGACATGCTAAAGATGTCTCTCATACTATACTCTGAACCTGTCTACACTCGTCCTCCCAGCTGCTGACAGAGGAGCTGCTACACACATTCCTTTGAGAAAGAAAGGAGAGCAAGGGGGCTGAGAAAGAAAATGAAAAAACAAAAGGTCACTAAAAATAAGACTACCGCTGATATCACAAAATGACTACAAAAATGTGTAACATAAAACCAGAAGGGAAAGAAATGGCTCATGGGGAAGGAAAGGAGCAGAAAAGAGAGGATTAATCAGGATGTAAACACTTGCCACATCTCATCTCATTTGCCCTGTTAATGCCTGATCGACACACTGATGCTGTCTGAACTACACTTTTAGTCTGCTGATGATACAATTTTTTAATCGCATTCGTACTTAGTTTAGCCTTTGACATAATATGCATTCAAGAGAGAGAGAGCGAGAGACAGACAGTAGGCTTGCTGAGGCACCACCAGCAGCCTCAACAAGCCTATAATTGGCTACTATTGGTTGAAGTTTAAGGAATGAACGCAGCCCTAGGCCATGCATAGGATTCTAATGAATGGAAATGCTGGGCTTTTGCTGAGCAGCCCTCTCTGATTAAAGATGGCAGGTAGAGCAATGAGGAGAAAACATTGAAAAGGCTGGGAGAAAGTCATACACTCTTGGGCAAAAAAATGAGGCAAACCCAATATTGCAAAACATTAAGCTTTTAATAGTTTCAACAAATCACTGGGCAGACAATAAACAAGAACTAAAAAAAAAAAAAAAAAAAAAAAAAAAAAAAAAAAAAAAAAAAACACATCTGCCTTCTTTTGCTAGTCAATGCTCATTGATAAAACTGTTGGGGGGAAAAGCTGGAAACAGGGAAGTTTACTTACATAGTCTTCTGGTACGCAAAGAGAAAATCATGAAAAGATTTAAACGTTTAAATGATATAAAATTGAAACTAACTTGTCTGGGTGTTCAAAATTTTCCAAATTAGCTTGAAGACTTTAACACTGAGTGGAACAACATGGACTCTTCTTTCTGCAAAAAGCCGTCTGCAAGTTTACCCACACGACAAGCTGTCCCACATGAATTTACTTTATCCATTTGTTTAATTCTTGCTAATTTTCCTGACCAATGATTTGCTGTTGAGAACATTAAAAGCTTAATGCTTTGCAATATTGTCTTTGCCTCATTGTTTCCCCCCAGGAGCGTAGGTGTAAAACAATTTTGTATTTTATATTTTAATGGGAATGACAAAGGAAAGGAGCAAAGATTTTTAGCCAATTGGATAGGAATGACCGTTATCTATGGGGTTTTAATTGTATGAATAATAGAGAGTGTGAGGCTGAGCACACGGAACAGTGTTAGTGAGCTTATGCTAAATTTGACTAAAGTTTATAACTCGTAAATTCCTGACCTCCGACCAGATAAAGCAAACAAACAAAACACCCCCTCAACTCGGAATTCCAACATGGAATGTCTGGATGGTCTCCTCAACCCTGAAATCAGCAAGTGACTTCAAATCAACATGGCTGCTTACAACATAAACATACATCACTCATCTCAGCTGTCTAGCTTGTTCCTTAGTAAAGATAAATATGGAGGCGCTTATATTTTTCCCCACTTTGCAGCCTAAATGCATGGAGGTCAAAAATGACATATTTCCAAGTTCCAAATTCCTACTTCCAAGGTAAGTCAAATATGGCATTACTAGCAGAGTGTGCTCATTGTTGTAATTTGAGAGCACAAAAAGCTGTTTGCCAGAGCTCAGCAGTGTATCGAGCATGCAGAGTAACTTCCTTGCAGAAGTATACTTCAGTACCCCTAGCTCTCAGCAGTGACAAAACATCATGCTTTGTTGTTGCTTACAGGCAACAATCTAGTCATGATTCTAGTCATATTTTGAGACTTTAGGGGTGAGAATAAGAAGCATGCTTCCACAGCTACAAATGGTCACTCTCAAACAATCCCCTTACTTCCTGAAACAAACCTTGTTCTAATTCAGACAAAAAAATACATCTTCAAGCAGAAGTTAAGGAGGCCAAGCACTTTATGTCCCCGCCCCTTAGTGACATAGAAAGCCTATAAGCTATTGGGAACATCTGCGCATTCTCCCAAGGATATGTTTTGCCAAGGAACCTTTGCTGAGATATTGACTCATTCCTGTTTTCAGTAGACCTCCCAATTTGCAAATTGAAACAAATATTTATGAGAATTTTGATGTCAATACATAAAAGTGTTGCACGATATGCCCTTACTTCCTGTTTGGAGACAGATCCATCAAAAAACATTTGCAGGTTATAGATGAATTATCCTCTCTACGCTCTTGGGTACCAAAATTTGACATTGATTTAAAATGAATCAGTAACTGGTAGTGCCCAAAGTTTTTCGGTCTGTACCCTGAAAAGTACTGAGGACCCAACCCTAGTCCTAACATAATCACTAAAGTACAGTACTTAAACAACATTACTCAGTATCAGGTCAAGTTTACTAGTTGTTTATTAGTTTACTAATGCAATGAGGAATTATGTACCTTCCCGATTCCAATATGTTTAAACTGTTTAAACTGTAAATAAACACAGAATGCAATCATTTGTAAATCCTTTTTGTCCTATGTTCAATTCAATACAATACAAAGATAAGATATTTACTGTTCAAACTGATAAACTTTATTGTTTTTTGCAAATATACACTCAATCTGAATTTGATGCCTGCAACATGTTCCACAAAAATTGGGACGGGGCAAGTTTACCACTGTGTTACATCACCTTTACTTTTAACATCATCTTGCTGGAATAAGCAAGGACGTCCCTGAAAAAGATGTCATCAGGATGTCAGCATATGTTGCTCCAAAACCTGTATGTATCTTCCAGCATTAAGGGTGCTTTCACAGATGTGCAAGTTACCCATGCCATGGGCATTAACACATCCCCATACCATTACAGATGCTGGCTTTTGAACTTTCCGCTGGTAACTAGCTGGATGGCCATTTTCCTCTTTAGCCCAGAGGATACGACATACATGATTTCCAAAAACAATCTGTAATTCCTCAGACCACACCACACTCTTCCACTTTGGGTTGGTCCATCTCAGATGAGCTCGGGCCCAGAGAAGTTGGCAGAGTTTCTGGATGTTGTTGATATATGGCTATTGCTTTGCATTTGTAGATGCAGCGAAGAACTGTTTTTACCATCAAGAACATGTAAGTGTTCCTGAGTCCATGTAATAATGTCCTTTACACAGTCATATCAGTTTTTAATGCAGTTCTGCCTGAGGGCTCAAAGGTCACAGGCATTCAAAATTGGTTTTTAGTCTTGCTCCTTATGTACAAAGATTTCTGTGGATCCTCTGAATCTTTTGAAGATGATGTTATTATAGATGGTGAAATCCCTAAATTTCTGTTGTACGCAATTGCCTGTTGAGGAGCTGAAATGTCGAGAAATTGCATGTTGGTGAAACTCACCCCATCCTTGCGTGTGAATGACAATGTCCCTTTCATATCCAGTCATGATGATACTATCACCTGCTACCTGTTAACCAGTTTACCTATGAAATATTTCTAACAGGGGTTTTTCGAACATTCTACAACTTTCCCAATCTTCTGTTGTCCCATTCCAACTTTTTGGAATGTGTTGCAGGCATCAAGTTCAGAAAGAGTGTATATTTACAAAAAACAATATGGTTCATCAGTTTGATCGGTAAATATCTGGTCTTCGTAATGTATTGAATTAAATATTGGTTGAAAAGAATTTGCAAATAACTGCATTCCATTTTTATTTACGTTTCACACAGCATCCCAACTTTTTTGGAATTGGGGTTATATTTTACATCATATTGTGCATACTGTTATGGGTTTTATACCACATCACTACTGCTTTTACACCACTAAATTGGTAGTACAAGTCAACAGAACACCATGCTGCCTGATGACAACAGCACTCAGTGCATGCATATATGCAAAAAGCCACATGAATTCCAATCTGACCAGTCTCATTCATGCCGCATGGCCACGAATCAGGTCTGTATCACACCGTGCTGATGTCAGCAGTTGGAGTCACAGTACACAGCCCAAATTACTAGGGAAAAAATGGATATTCTATGCACAATAAGGCTACAGCAGCACACGGCAATGCTAGAATTAAGTGTTGGGCAGGCCAGATAAGATATAAACCTTTTCTTCCATTTATTATAGTGAATGTAAAATCTCTTTCTAACAAGATGGAGCAGTTAGAAACTCTAACACTGCACCAAAGGGAATACCATGAGTGCAGTTTAATATATGCAGTTTAATATGTGAGGTTTAATAGTTTAGACATGGTTACCTGGACTGATTCCATACTCACAAGCAATACTGGATGGCTTTCAGTTCATGCAGGCGAACAGAGACATGGTGGAGAGTGCTAAGAGGAGTGCTGGGGGTTTGGTAGTGTTTGTTAACAAAAGATGAGTAACCCTGGGCACATCACAGTTAAGGAAGAACTCTGCACCAAGGACACTGAGCTGTTGGCTGTTAGCATGAGACTGTACTATAGTATTAGAGCCATCAAGGTCTGTGCAGCCCAGCTGTGTGGGGTGGTCCAACATATCTTCAGCCTCAGCTTGAGCCTGCATTACTACAGTGGAGAAAATGAAGCTGAATAAACTGATCACCAGGCCAGATCTGTCCTTCGGTACTCTCTGGACACCTTGGAGGCGGTGAATGAAAGAAGGATGATGGTCAAATTTTGTGCAATTTCGGACAACACATCTCACCCGTTGCACAAATCCATGTGTGCCTTGGGCAGCTCCTTTAGCAACAGGCAGCTCCACCCATGCTACTATAAAAAGCAGTTCTGCAGATCTTTTGTCTCTGCAGAAGTCAGATTCTATAACAGCAGCTATCACTGCTGGCAGCAATCACTCACACTAACTTCTAGACTTCACAGTTTACAGGGTAGACAGCCTTAGCCTAGCTTGAATCTTTGAATAGTTATTATTATTATTATTTTTATTTTTATTATTATTGTAGCAGCAGCAGGGTGGAGCAGTGGTTAGCACTGTTGCCTCACAGCAAGAAGGTCCTGGGTTCGATCCCCGGGTCACCCAGGTTGACTTACTGCATGTTCTCCCCGTGCATGTGTAGGTTTCCAAAGAAATGCAGATTAGGTCTACTGGCCTAGGATAGAGCAGTATAAATAATGGATGGATTAGTAGTAGTAGTATTACTACTACTGTTATTATGGTTATCATTATTATATTTCTTTGATTCGAGTACAGTAATAATAATAATAATAATTATTATTATATTATAATATATAATATTATATTATAATATATAAAATAATATATTATATATATTATTACTATTACTATCACTATTATTATTATTGTTGTTGCTGTTGTTTTGCTGTTGTTACTGCTCTGTGACACATCTCCTCACTGAACCATTCAACTCCATGGCCTGCGTTTTTACAAAATCTGTGTTTACCCATTCTGGCAGTCGTTGCTTTGGAATAGTTACATATCAGGTCTTACATTTTCAGCTGCTGTTTGTGTGTTTGTTTATTTGTCCAGCAAATAGTACACTTTGTGAAGAAATTTTTATGTTCCCTTACATTGCCTTATGCTGTTGTGTATTGTCCGATTCTTGTTTTTATAACTTTCTGCTGCCACCTATGAAAGGCTATGTTCACACTGCCATGCTGAAGTGAATCAAATCTGATTTTTTGCCTTAATGTGACACAGATCTGATCTTTTCAGGGCTATGTGGATATGCAAATCCAATCTTTTCAAATCATATTCGAGTCACTTTCATATCTGGTCCTAAATCCAATACATATCCCATTTGCAGACTTACGACCTGAATGATAATGCTCAGGCTACATTCACACTGCAAGTCTCATTGCACATTGCGGATTTGCCTATAATTCATAATTACAAGTGACCTGAATCTGATTTAAATGAGAATGCACTTGTCCACCCAAACAGCAAACGGCATTCTCAGCACATACGTATAGCATTCAGGTCGCATGGCTGCAAATCGGATAAATATCAGCTTTAGGACCACATATGAAAGTGACTCAAATCTGATTTGAAAATATCAGCTTCGCGTGTTCACACAGGAATCATACCGAAGTACTACTAAAATTGAATGATTTATTTTTTATCATCACCCATATGCTTGTACAGCCCCATCAGAATCACCTATGTCACTCAAAGGGCAGTAGACTATGTGTTTGCAAAAATGAAGGCTTTTGCCTAGGATGCACTCAGCTGTCACACTGAAATTTAAAACACAGTTAACAGTCTCTGACACCTTGGTTGAGCTTTGTCAAGGTATTTTATTTTTTAAATAGGGCACTAAAGGTTTATGGGTGGTCTGAAGACTAACAGCATTCATTCCCTGGATATAACAAGTGAAACTATCAAAGAACAGAATCTTACCAAATGCTCCTTTTTTGGGAGTTACTCTTTTCTGAGCCTGAAAATGTATGTAAGAAGAAAACTACTGGCTGAAACTATCCATTGTGCCCTTAAAGTAATGCTGCACCAAAACCATAGCTGGTTGCATCCTGCAGTTGGCATCGTAATATGAAATTGCTGGTGCAATTCACACCAGCATGACCCAAGCATGGCCTTGACTTTGCAAAACACCTGATCTTAAACAATGTAATTGTAATAGGTAACACAGTGGAAAGACAGAACTTTCCTCAAACAGTTTACGAGACGAAGTACCTAGCAAAGTTTCTCAAAGTTGGCTGGACTTGACATATTTTATATGGCCTTCACTTTATTAGGGTCCTGCCTAATGAAACCTGCACTGAAAATGTGGCCATGACTTGACAAAATGGCGTTCAGCTGTGTTCAATTTCAAACTAGACTCCTTGATGCTCTTCAGCACCACCTCAAGACACTTGTTAGGATTGCAAAATATTCCCATGGATATGAAGGACATGGATCAATTCTGGCTAGTTTGATCTAGTGGAATTTTCCAAAATCTGCATGACGCATCCAGTGTAAAGAATACACAGGCTTCAGGACATCTTGGAGATACATCCTCCAGTTTGGGCAGGATACAGCTTTCACATTTCAAAGCTCTGTTTAAACATTTGAAATCGCCACACACCCTTACTTTATCTTTATTTCTCTTCTCAACTGGCACTACTTAAGTTGCTGTTTACAACACTGCTTTGTCAAACATTTATTACAAGAAAATATTAGACATACTTAAAATAAATGTAACTGACTGGTTTTCAATATTTTATAGCTTGTAGTAACCCAATATTTAGCCACAAAGGTTACTGGTTTTGAAGAAGACATCAGGTCGGTCTTTACTGCACTGCCATTCACTTTGTGTTGGAATTTTGTTTACTAATGTCAGAACTTGATTGGCTTTTTGCCTTTCTTGATTGTGTATTAGAAGTTATTATTATTATAGTCAGTTAGTATTACTAGTGTTGAAGTAGTATAGGTAACATCCATCCATCCATCCATTATCTATACCGCTTTATCCATCTGGGTCGCGGGGAAGCTGGAGCCAATCCCAGCAT
>JAQQZR010000037.1:14903650-14916640 GCA_030068235.1 Notoglanidium macrostoma | reverse complement strand
TGCACCTTTGGCAGCAATTACAGCCTCAAGTCTTTTTGAATATGACGCCACAAGCTTGGCACACCTATCCTTGGCCATTCGTCAAACAATCATGCCCGTGTTTCAAAGGACTCTGTTTTGGCACGAAGCATTAGTCTAGCTCTTGTGAATACTATTGCCAAGTATTGACACCGTTTGTGTCTTGTGTTTTGATTTCTCGTGTTTTGGACTTTGCCTTCTGTTTCTGATTACTGCCTTTTGGATTACCTTCGATACCCCGTTTGCCGATCGACTGACCCAGTTTATGCTTATTGGATTACTCTTTTGCCTGCCGTTTTTCTGTACCTTTGCCTCTGTGTGTGTGTATATATAATAAACTCCATGAGTTTCACTATGCCGCCTCCTAACCTGCGCATGTGTCCAGCCAAACCTCACATACATGACAGCTACGTTGCTCTCCACAGTGCAGACTCATCTCAGCTGTGAGGACACAAGTCCAACAATAGTGACTCAAGATTACTCAGTATTACAGAATTGTGAGACTAAAATAACTTTATTTTGTGCAATTATGTGAGGGACCCCGTTATTGAGTACCAAATGAAACAGAAAAAGGGAAGGCAAATGGCTAGTGCCGCTGTAATCTCACAGCATGCTGTTCAGGCCAGACCTCAGGCTGAATGTTAGGGGCTTTCCCTGAAACTCTGCGAATCTAGCTCTGTCTAGCTAAAAGAGTGTAGAGAACAAAATTGTAATACCTGATCATTTCCAGTGTTTTTAATACATGGACAATGCTCTCCATGTGTTAAGTCACAGAGTAGAGGGTTCAAATCACGCATTCTTGAGTAATATAACAAAGTTCAAAATACAGAAAAATTCTGTATTCTATACTAGAAGTTCTCTAAATGTAAACTACCCATGCCACAATACATACTCTACAAGACTGCCCATAGCGAGTAAATCTCTTGCTTGACTATATGTGCACCTAAATGATGAAATATTAATTGTGCTGCTTGCTTTTTAGCTGGGTGATTTTGCCAAGTCATCATAGCTGATTCTTTTACAGAAAAGAGAATGAGACTCACAGCCCCAAATAAACAGCACGACCACACGCTGATTTAGCAGTTCAAACTCACTTTTATCTCTCCAAAGTCAGATACAGGACTGGCAAACTACATAACATCCATGTTGCAATGAAGTTTGAGCAAAGGATTTCCAAAATAAACTTAGACTGCGCCGTCGCTCTCTCTCTCTGGCGGACACACCCGGTCTGCCTCCGATCATTACACCACAACATATATATCATTCAATTTTACAATGCATTTTTGTCCTGTCTGCAACCTAAACATAGTACCAAAACCATCCTCTGAGTCAATGCTTCTGGTTGAAGGACGTACAACACAAGAGTTTCATGAGGAGCGAAAAGTCCACTGCGAGTCCTCTACACAAGCACACATTCAAGTTGGCCACATAACATACCTCCCCAGCAGCCACATGTGTTTAGAATTAGCTAGAACACTCTAATCGGCCAAACATTATTCTAGCCCTTGTAATGGCACAGCAGTGTTTAGAATCAGGCTGTATGATAAGCTCTGGTATGCTAATGATTTGTTAATGCCTATAGTTAGAGCCACTGATGGATGATGCCTTTGAAATCACAGGATGCAGTCCAGTTATCTGATTAATGGTTCCAGGTTCAGTAATCCTACTTACAAAAATCAAGCACACCAACTCCTTTCAAGTTTGGTGTGCATCTGAAAATATAAAAATCAATATCTGCATTCTGAACAGCAGATTATATACGAGTGTAAATAGTTCAAGTCAAAGTCATTCATTTGAACCTGACGGTGATTTCTTCCCATCGATATTCGGCACCGATCTATGTGCATACTCGAGCACTTGATTAATCACAACCTCGTTCCTCTGAACATTTCAGTTCAAATACAACCCCTATGAAAGGAAAGTCGCTACGGGAACACTAGTGTGATAGGGGTGCCATTAGTCTACAGTTGCAGAAACAAAATAAACAGAAACCAGTCAAGAGATGTTAGAGTTCTATAAAACAGTATCTATTTCACCTGTTTACATACCTGGAAAATGATCAAAGAGAGCAAAATAGCAGAGGATATCTTTTTTTTTTTTAAAAGGAAGGCACGAAATAAAAATCACTATAGTACTGTACTAAAATATAGGCATGCACTGAGTTTCTACTTATCAACAAATGAACAGTATGCTTTACATTGGTACTGCATCATTACTTAACTTAAAGGATACATAAAAATGATTAAAAAAAATTTAAATATTTAAATTAATTATTAATTTAATAAGATTAATTAATAATTTATAATATTAAATAAAAATAATTCAAGTACTTTTTGCTAGATAGGGGCTTTAGAGCTAAGTGACATTGGACTTTTTTTTTTAATGAAATCACAAAAAAAGTAGCATTACTGCCATTAATTAGCTTATCTGCTATTTTTCCATTAATTTAACTATTAGGGTACATGTCAGTATAAACAAATAACTAAATATACCACATGCTCAGAGTGTAAAGTTGAGGTCAAATGTTTACATTTACTGGGAAGTATAGAGCATCTATTTATTCGCAGATTTTGAGACAGATTTACAGTCCTACCTTTCCATGGCCTGAAAGGCATTTCATGCCATGCAATGAAAAAGCCCCTACTCCAAGACCTACATAAATACGCCAGACTAAAGTTTAACCGAAATAACAGAAAATGAACTGTTTAGCCATAATGATAAGCACTATGTATGGAGGAAAATGAGTATGGCTTTTAATCTGAAGAACAATATCCCAACTGTGAAGCATGGGGTTGGCAGCATCATGTTGTGGGGAGTGGTGCACTCAACTGAAAGAACACACAATTGTCTAGAATATCTTCGCATGTTGTAGCATTACTAAGATTTCCTTTCACTGGAACTAAGGCTTCATTGCTGTCTGGGAAATGAATTTGCATTCACACTACAAATTCTTTGTGGTCATGCCACAACCTGGACCACCTCTCAATGTGTTTTGAGTGATCAGATCACAATGTGTCCCCGAGATGCATTTAACCCTGTTGCCACCTGTACTTGGCTCTAACCACTTCACAAGTTAATCCGATCACCCACGACACATGTTAATGCAAGGTTAATGGGGTTTAAGGGGCCTAGCCCAAACCTGTTCCTGCAAGACTGTGCACAAAGCAACATCCATAAAGACAGTTTGATTGCTGTGGAACTCAAGTGGCCTGCACCTCAACCTCACTGAACATCATCAGGACAAACTGGAACGTCGACTGCACACCAAACCTTCTCCCCAACATTAGTGTCTGACCTCATTAAAGCTCTTGTGGCTGAATGGGACAGCCAAGTTCCAAAAAAAAGCCTTCCCAAAAGAAGCTTGAGGCTGTTATAGCATTAAAGAAGGGACTGACTTTGAAATGGGATATTCAACAAGCACATATAGGTGCAATGGTCAGATGTCCACATACTTTTGTAGATATAGTGTAGATGCCATCATGATGAAGAAGAATCATCTAGAAATACTAAAGCAAAACCTCAAAACAGACAAAACTTAGTCGCAACGGGGTCTTCCAGCAAGACAATGATCCTAACCATACCTCCAAAGTTGTAAATGAATGGTTTACAGACAAGAAAGTGAAAGTATTGGAGTGGCCATCACACAACCCTGACCTGAATCTGACAGAAAAATTGTGGACTGAACTGAAAAAGTGTGTCTGAGCAAGGAGTCCCACAGACCTGACGGAAATCCGAAGTATACTTCCACAGACACGGTCCACACATGCTGCATGAAGGGTGGGCATGACTCAAATTTCATCGCATGCACCGTCCATGCAGACAGTCTGCACAGCGCCTACATTGTGTGTCTGCGTGTTGACTGTGCATGTGCGAACCTAAGTGTGCAGTAATACAACAATCATATTAGTCATAGTCCACATACCTTCAGCTTGTGTGCTGAGACACATTCACAACAACTACCATGCACACGTCCATGTCATGCAAAGCCGTGTCCACAGAAGTATACTTCACCCCGTAGTTAAAAATTCCAGCAAATTATAGTGAGAAGCTTGCTGAAGGCTAGGCCAAGCCATTAAACGGCAATGCCACCAAATACAAAGTGTATGCAAACTTCTGACTCACTGAAAATCTAGGCTATTATTTTGAAATGAACTCTTCTGGAAACAAAGTGGATATCCTAACTGACTAAATGCAGGAAATGTTGGAAATTAAGTGTATTGTTTGAAAATATAACACAATTAAACAAGATTTGGATTTTTTTTTTTTGGTATATTTTAAATTAAAAAAAAAAAAAAAAAAAAAAAAAAAAAAAAAAAAACGCTGTTGAACGTTAAACAGTTCATCTTCCATTTTTATTACCTAATGTAAGTCTGTCAAAAAAGGCATATGTTAAGATATTACATGCATGACATATCCAAAACACAGTTATTAAAATATTTCTGTTGATAAATTTCAAAGCAAGGGTTTATGATAAAATTATTATATTGCCTCATGACTTTATGTGCTTAAGAAAACTAAGCAATCATTCATGGATGTATCTAAACCAAACACAGTGTACTGCTATTTCTCGTGTTCATTCCATTTTGGGAATTAAATTAATTCAGCTTATTTATAATTAAATGATTTTTTTAGGTAATTACCATTTAAATCTGTAAAGGAATTGAAGCAATAGTGTGTACTACATGTTTTAACCATAAACAATTTCCAGAATCTTTCTCTACTTTTCATACAGAAAGAGGGACAGAAAAGCAAGTAAATGAGCACAGAAAAGCATGGATTCTGTAACTCTTATAACATGAGAGTAGTATAACTTTCTGCCCTTTGTACTAGTTTCTAACTTTCTGCTTTTACCCATTTATTGATGCATGATCATTTAAATGGAAAAAGTGAAATATAATGAGTGTGGATTAATCCACCATATATATGATCAATTAAAACAAAACATACATAATGCCTAAATATGTTCCCTCATAAACATGTATGGCTTTAAACCCATAGCTTTACAAAATTATATTGTGTGGGTAAAAGAGCAAAAAGATCTCACTTTCTCTGTCTGTAAAGGAAGCACAGGGGGTTTTGTCTGTTGTGGCAGTGATGTTTTCTTAACCTCTCTGATCAGCCACATCTTTACTAGAAAAAAAAACAAGAATTTGGTGCACAAGTTTTAATTTGTTTGGGTTTTCTGAAATCAACACAGGGTCAAAATTATATATACAGCACCCCTAATATTTGGATAGATATCCCCTAGCAAGTGTCACCTTGACCAGATGTTCCTGGTAGCCATCAACAAACCTCTGGCAGAATTCTAGTTGAATATTTAACCACTCTTCTGGGCAGAATTGGTAGAGTTCAATTAAAGTTGTGTGCTTCCTGGCATGAACCTTACCTTTAAGCATAGTCCACATATTTTCAATAAGGTTGCGGTCAGGTCAAGCTTAAAGTTAACCTGCTTTATCCATTCCAATACCAGCTTTGACGTGTGTTTAGGGTCAATGTTCTGTTGGAACAACCATCTAGCTGATGGTGTAAGGTTATGCTGTGGTTCTTCATTATTCCATCCACTTTGTGCAATGTACCAGTTCCACTGGCAGCAAAACAGCCCTAGAACATGATGCTACCACCACCATGCTTAACAGTTAGTACAATATTCCACTAGTCATTGTGGTGAAACAACACAACCGTTGTTTCATCTGACCATAAAACCTTCCTCCAGAAGGATTTTTGGTCCATTTGGTCAGCTGCAAACTTTAGTCAAGATTCGTTTTGGAGCAGCGGCTTCTTTCTTGGATGGCCACCTCTCAGTCCATGGCAACATAAAACTCGCTTCAGTGTGGACAGTGCTCCAGTAGATTCCATTTCCTGGCAGGCCTGTGCCTTGATGGTTCCTGGGTTGTTTTTCAGCATCCTAACCAATTTCCTCTCAGCTGAGGGTGACAGCTTGGGTCTTCTTCCAGCAAAGTGTCTTGGCAAAGTGCCTACACCTCCCAATGACTTGTAGTTATGTACAATTATTTGAACTGATGACTCTGGAATGTGAAGTTGATTATAAATAGCCCCAAGAGACATTCCTGATTTGTGTAATCTATGATCCTCCTTCTCAGATCTACAATGAGCTCCTTGGGCTTTCCCATTGTACATACATGTTGAAGTTAAGAGGCTTTGGTAAGTTAAAAGACATTCTTGATCCTATATGTTTAGTTTTGACCCTGTATTGATTTAAATAAACCCTAAATAAATTAATACTTGTGGCTTTTAATTAATAAATTAATTCTTGGGGCTTTATTCTATGAAAGATGTATGTTGTGCAATCACTCTGCCACAGAAAAAGAATAGTTCAAAGAAGTTATTAAAAGCCCAATATTGCCATGACATTCATGTCCATGACGGCGTTCATCCGTCCATTATCTACACCGCATTATCCGTCTGGGGTGCGGGGAAGCTGGAGCCAATCCCAGCAGTTGTTTCGGGCTAGTGGCGGGGTACACCCTGGGCAGGTTGCCAGTCCACCACAGGGCCAACACAGACAAACAGCCACAGACGCTCGCATTCACACCTATGGGCAATTTAGAGTAGCCAGTTGACCTAATCTGCATGTTTTTGGACTGTGGGAGGAAACCCACGCCTGCACAGGGAGAACATGCAAACTCCTCACAGAAAGGCACCCTGGGTGACCCGGGGATCGAACCCAGGACCTGCTTGCTGTGAGGCAACAGTGCTAACCACTGCTCCACCGTGCCGGATGGCGTTCATGTCTGTGTATATAAAGTTGTATATGCATGTATATAAACCAAAAATTTACATTTTTGAAACTGTCCTTAATATCCATGTATATATTTGACTTACAAATGCAGAATTGTAATCAGTTCAACAGACATAGAAACCGATACAGTAAAATTGCAAAGACGTTGTGTTCAGAGAACAGAAGCAGATACATCAGCCTGGATTCATTGTTAATGAATTACATACATATATTTTCAGTTTTTTTCCAGAAAATTTACAAAATATACCCTAATTAGTCCCAGGAATATATTGAAAATGTAGTAGCATAAATATAAATTATATATATATATATATATATATATATATATATATAATTAATTAATTAATTATGTATTTTCTTAGTATTGCTATTGCATTAATGTACTATCTCAAATGACTAATAGCTTTACTTTCATCACTACTTTCATTGTGATGCACTCACTGGTTGTGATTACAGCAAACAAATCACTTTCCGTTATTGTAAAGAAAAGCTGCTGCAGACTCAATCCCTTTATTTTGATATCAATTCCCACAGGTGCCTCTAAGAAGTATCCATCTCTTTCTATATTAACTAATGCTATTTTTATTTTTAATTTGAATTATTGTTTCTTCGGTAAAAAGGTTTGCCTTTTTCTGAAGCAGACATATATTCTATTTCAAGTCTGGTCAAGTGCTCAAATCTGTTACAAGAATGCTGTCTATAGCAACACATGGACAATTAATAATAATAATAATAATAATAATAATAATAATAATAATAATAATAAATGTTCGCCTAATTAAATTACTTTGTTTGAAATAGTTTTGAAGTACTGTCCATAATTAACATTCATATCAAAATTAATATATTTCATATCTTTAAGAATACCAGTGTTCTTTTCAGGATCTACTAACTAGTAACAAAACCTAATAATTAAAGCAAGCCCAAGCTTATACTCTGTGGGTATTAAAAAAAAAAAATAGGATCCAGGTATTAGTCGCCCTACTTATGTATTGCAGTACTTTACTCTCGAAATGTTAAAAATAATAAATAAATAAATAAATAAATAAAATTAAGGGGTCAAACTTATTTTGTTCTTACTAGTTTTATATTTTCACGCAAGATAGTTAAGTTACAGCTGCGGTCATGGCGCCCCCTTTTCTACTGAAGGAACTCTCTCTCTGCTCAACTCCGTACAATTACTATTACAATGAAGACATTAAAAAAATACACTTTCGTCTAAAGTGTACAGCGCGTGCAATACGAAAAGCTGTACTAAATGGTCAACAAAAACTTCATTCTTGCGGTCCGTAAGGCTGAATAAAGTGTGTATTGTGTGTGTGTGTGTGTGTGTGTGTGTGTGTGTGTGTGTTCAAGGCATGCAACCTGAGCATTTCTTCCAGAAACGCTTACCTTCTGATGGAGGGAAAACGGAGAGAGACGGACACACTAGCAGCAAAAAGCATTCTTAAAGCAGCAAATCCGCACCGGACCCTCCATTAGACACGATGTGCACGGCAATGGGTAAAGGGGGGAAGCAAGTGAACAGTTTCTTAGTTTCTCTCTCCTCTCTCCACAGTTGAGTGGATAGGCAGCGTAGCTCATGGAGTACAAAGTCAACTAGGCGAAGTGAAGCAGCAAAAGAAAACTCAAGTGAAGTTGCTCACAACGCAGCACGTACTACACGGACCGCTCTCTTTAGGTTTTATGGCGCTTTCTCATTCTCGCATTGCAACTGTCTTTCCCCCCTCAGCACACACACACACACACACGCACACATACATACTCGCACACATCCTCGAGGCGAGGATCGAATTGCTCAGCAAATCATGGCAGCGAAGGCGCAGGCTGGTCGTCAAACCAGGAATGTTCCAACCCCGTAAGCCCACAACAGGGCAGTGCCGGAGTAGAAAAAGGAGGGGGTGCCCTACAGCCACTCGCTTAGCAAACTTTTAGCAGCAAAGCAAAGCAATATTGCTGGCCGCTCAACCCCCCTTTACACCGCGCAAAAAAGATCCACCACAAGAGCATGTGTTTTTAATGGACTCTCCTAAATATACAGTACCTGTTGTCCTTTGTGGTCGAGTAGCAAATGCATAGCCCAGTACAGTATCTTTCATTGAAAGTCGCAGTGTGTACTCAATGTTGGTATGTGACAGAACACTGCAAGGTTTAAGATTCGACATTTAGTAACAGTGGTAACAAAGTAACTTTCTTACTGAACTTGTCTGGGATTTATCTGCACGTTTACTTGAGTTTTACCTTGAAAGAAAGAAAGAAAGCCTCTGTTTCTCACATACACAATACAATACAGTGAAATTGTTCTCTTATGAGCTTGTTAGGAGGTTGGGGTCAGGGCACCTGGGTCAACCATGAACTGGTTCCCCTGGAGCAGAGATGTTTAAGGACTTTGGTCCACCAGCCAAATGTGGTAGTTTGGCATTGCTGGCGCTTGAAGTCCCAATCAGTAACCTTAACTACTGAGCACTGAATACTGTCTTGTCTTGACTGTCTTGAAAGTTTGTGAACCCTTTAGATATTTTTATTTCATTTCTATTGGATTATGGTCAGGACTTTGATTTAGCCATTCCAAAACATTAACCTTATTCTTCTTTAACTATTCTTTAGTAGAATGACTAATGTGCTTGTCTTGCTGCATGACCACTCTCCTGATAGTGGACTCATGAATATTAACATTAGCCAATGAGAGAGAGAACTTTAGTTGCTTAGAAGTTACTGTGGGTTTCTTTGAGACCTCGCAGACTATTACACGCCTTGTTCTTGGAGTGACCTTTGCTGTTTGACCACTCCTGGAGAGGGGGAAAATGAACTTCCTTTATCTTTCTGACTGTGGATTGGTGGAGTCCAAGCTTTTTAGAGATTGGTTTCACTTCTACAAACATGTGTTGGGAAGATCACACTTTTATAGATCCCGGTTCTTTATATGAATGATTCTCAACTGGTTTTGCTTCAAGACCCACATTTTATATTGGATATCAATTCGTGAATTTTACAATATGTTTTGCTAAAATTGAATTTTTAGAATTTTTACATAGAATCTTAAAAGTAAACCCATTATAATGTATGTACAAACACTTATAAATGTCACCAAAGTCCATTCAGCTTATGTTGGGTGAGAAGGCCTGTCAGTGGGGTTGAGGTCAGGGCTCTGTGCAGGACACTTGACTTCTTCCACATCAAACTTGTCAAACAATGTCTTTATGGACCTTGCTTTGTGCACAGGGCTATTGTCATGCTGGAACAGGTTTGGCCCCCTTAGTTCCAGTAAAGGAAAATTCTTAATTCTACAGCATGCAAAGACATCCAATTATGTGCTTCAAACGTTGTGGCAAAATTTTAGGGAAGGCCGACACATGGGTGGCCACATACTTTTGGCTATATAGTGTAGTTTTAAAACACCCTCTGACTGTTTTTAAAAATAACATTTTCTAAAATCACCATAGTCACTTTTTGTCGTGATTTGGTAAAGTAAAAAGACTATCAAAACAGCAGTCTGGCAAAGTACACACATGGATTCTTTATAAGGGGTTCAGTTTCTTGCTGCTTGAAATAACAGGGATTATTACAAACATGCATACATACATACGTATGTTCATTTTACTAGAGCGATTTCTCACACTTTATGTCTCTTTTAAGCTTACCTCTGAACAAGCTTTTGAAACCTTCAGAATGTCGGAAAAGCAATTTGGAAAGGCAAAAAAATATAGTTGAAAAGTCTCTTTCCAAACAGAACCTTCCAGACATTTTGGCAGTTTCAGCAATTAGCAAACAGAGATTTGCCTGATGATGTGATGAAATAAACACATTTGAAGAAATAACTGACCAATATGCAGAGTCTGGATGTGTCAAAGCTATTGATTTATCTACATTTCCCAATGACATTTAGTTTGTAAAGAGCTGACCAAGTTGCCCTTTTCCAAAAGTAAGGTACTAGAGCTTGTACCAGTGATTAATCTCAAATCAAATGATATATTTCTCACCACAACAACTGAGCAAGTCACATTGTGGACAATATGTGAAGATAAGGGATGGTTTGAAGAGTATGGTTGAAAATAATTAAAAAAAGTAACAATAATGGGTAAGTGGTCTGCGAAATAAATTGGCTAAATAATCTGCATTTGCCCAAAGAACTGGACAATAAATTAAATTTCTAATGTAATTAAAAAACTGCATATAAGCAGTTTTAATTGCTAAATACAATAAAACATCTCTCAATCATGTAATTATGGTCTATGAGGGTATTTGCGTTGTGTTTTGATGCTGATAGATTTGACTTTACCATGGTAAAATATGTTTTTAAAGCCAGAAATATGAAGTTTTTAATAATATATATTTTTTCTATTGTTTTGCCATTTCTTAGTAAACTCCCACATCTTATGTAAGTATTATGTATTGGTTTGATTTTAAATAATTGGAAATGGGACTCAGACAAGCACTGGTTCCTTCAGTGGCACCATATCCATGAAAAAGGAGGAACTTTTGATGACATGAGGGCAATTACACACGTTCACATATGAAAGGCCAAAAAGTGAGCAGACCTACACTGCAGGGCCTACACTGTACATAAAAGAAGTGAGTAAGAACCAGAGGTAGGAGACAGAGTGGTTGGGGTTCCAGATTCCATAACCATGCTGCAAAGTCAAACAAAAGTCGCACTTGTGAGTCACCCGGAGCTTCGTTCTGTATCTGTCTCTGGCTCTCTCTGTCTCTCTCTGTCTGTCTGTCTGTCTGTCTGTCTCTCTCTCTCTCTCTCTCTCTCTCTCTCTCTCTCTCTCTCTTTTGTGTTCAAGTGACACAAACAGGAAAACAACCACCAGCATTGCATACTCAGTGCTATGTGAAATGTGTAGAAATGATCAATATACCCTGTATAATCCTTTACTGGATGCACATTTTTCCAAAAATAAACATTTAAGGATCATCATTCACATTCTTCCTATAAAGCCTCAAACCACCTGTCAGAGTCTAAAGCTGTCAGGGTTGTTTATTGTAAAGGTAGTGGCAACTCAGGCTTTAAGAGCTACAAAGTGAACTGAGGCAGAACTGCTACTGCCAACAGGTCCAATGATTTCCTGGTCTTCCCTGGCATAGGAAAGGCATTTCAGATAATAGGAGTACCATCAGTACTAAAGGCTGCAGTAGGTTAGACTCATGGGTCAGGTTCCAGGGTCCTTTGCTGAATCAAACGAGGTGGGAGGGATGTTAAACCCTAGCATAAGAGTGGCCAGATGACAATTGACACCCTGAAACTGCCTGTAGGGAAAATAATGAATGTAGCACTAGGACATCATGTTATTTGATAAAGCAAAGGTTAAACTATGTGGATTTATTTTTGAAACCATCAGTTGCCAGACACAAAACGACCTCTCTCTCTCTCTCTCTCTATCTCTCTCTCTCTCTCTGTCTTCCCCCTTTTCAATCACATCATGCTATTATGTCTTTATCATTTTTATATAAATAAATGGTTGCTGTCTTTAAGGCGGCAAGGTGGTGCGGTCGTTAGCACTGTCGTCTCACAGCAAGAAGTTCAAACCTGCCAGCCTTTCTCTATGGAGTTTGCATGTTCCCCCTGTGTCTGCTTAGGTTTCCACTGAGCGCTCCAGTTTCCTCCCATATCCCAAAAGACATGAAGATTAGGTTAACTGGCTAACCTAAATTTTCCTTGGGTGTGATTGTGAATGGTTATTTGCCTCTGTGTTAGCCCTGCAATAGATTGGCGACCTGCCCAGGGTGTATAGATAGTGGATAGATAGATGGATGATGGCTATCAATTCCAGTTCATTTTTTACCTCAATTTTCTCGCATGAAAGCACACACCAGTGTCACAAATAATTTTTGATACTCAGGCCACCATTTAACCAAATACTGTATAATGACACTAATATTAAATTCCACTTTATATTAAAATTTAAGGAAAGTTACTTGGGTAAGACAGGCATGTGTGCATGTGTGTGTATGTGTGTGCACGCAAAAGAGCGAGAGAGACATCTGAGACATTACCTCTCCATCTGGTATGTGCATCACTAGGGCTAGATCACATAATTCATCCTGGTCTTTCTGGGAATTTCATCAGTATGTAACATCTTACTTATTCACACATCTACTGTGCACTGCTCTAGCTCGCTCTCTCTCACTCTCTCTTACTTACACACACACACACACACACACACACACACACACACACACACACACACACACACACACACACACAC
>JAQQZR010000037.1:14875150-14887114 GCA_030068235.1 Notoglanidium macrostoma | reverse complement strand
TAACTGTACACTGTACCACATGTATACGTTGAAATGACAATAAAAGACACTTGACTTGACTTGACTTGACTTGAACATTTCGTACTGTCACACCACCATTGGTATTTTATTCATTACTAGAGAGCTGTAGAGTGTTTCATCAATAACCTTCCACAGAGATGTATATGGGTCACTGTTCCAAGTGTCCTTGCAATAGAGGACACATCCCCTTCATTTTCTGAGGCTGATTCCATGTTCCCTGAGCATTTTATGTTATCAGGTGGCTGCAGGGATGGAATGGGAGAGCCTGATAAAGTAAATTCTTGATTAGTTTGTACCCACTCTTCATCACAGCTGTCATGAGCACTTTCCATAAGCTTTAATTCAATTTCAGACAACAGCTTCTTTGTACTTCTAGAAGTCTGTTGATTAAGCTGTGCCATTTTTCTAGATGTTGACCTCATGTTTTATATATAAGGTCATCTTAAATAAAGAAAAATGTTAAAAATACAATGTACCATGTGTTTCTTTCCTCAAGAGTGATAAAACCAATTTTAAGTCAAGTTGAGCTGGTACTATGCAGTGGAAAAGGGATATTAGAGTCCTGCCACCTTCACCTACCTTAAGACCTAAAAATAGGTCTGTTTCCAATTACAAGGTGTCTGAAAAATAGGGTAGGAGGGTAGGGATTTGAACACACAAGTTTTCATTTCTGTTTGCCTTAGTTAACAGGGACATCAAATTAGAAAAACTTAAATTTTAGATTTAAGAATTAAATTAACTTAAAAATTAGAAATTTAAAAAAGGAAAAAACTTAAAAACCTTAGTAATATGGATGTAATTGTAGTTCTCACATTTCATATAATATAATTAAAATAATATTTAAAGTATTTGTGAAAATCAGACAATATGTGACCCAAACCCATTGGCCTGTAGAAGCCTGATATAACTGGAACCAAAATGCATGACCTAATAAGTAAAGTTGTGAGGGAGCACTTGTGACAGTGCCTCAATACTTCACTTGCCCAGACCAGGGTTCAAAGCAGCAATCTCAAGCTCTAACATTAACCCTCTGAGCAATAGCAGTGGTATATGTAGTACTGGCAGTGCTTGTATATTGTATATTGGACTATATACAGCCTCCACGGAGGACCCCCACCCAGGTCTGGTTCCTGCCAGAGGTCTTCCTGGTTGACCTGATCCAGACCCCACTGCAATGGGGCCACAGTCCACCAAGGTGGTATGCTGCCTGAGAGCCTGGGAGACAGGCTCTAAGGTGTCCAGGTTCCCCTTTCTTGAAATGGTGTAGGGCTTCAAGTTATGCGTGGTTGATAGGATAGAATGAAATCAAACTGGGCAAAGAACAATGCCCTCCTGGCCTGTCCAGGGTTCAGGCACTTGGCCTGCTCGATATATGCCAGGTTCTTGTGGTCTATCCATACGAGGACCTGATACTTAGCCCCATTGAGCCAGTGTCTCCACTCTTGCCGGGCTTGTTGATCACCGATGTTGCAGGACTAACCTCAATGTAGCTGAAATGGAAAATTCAGGAAAATTCACCCCATCATTAGTTAATTAACTTGCTACTTAATTATCTTATTCATTGGTTAATTAATTAATGGTCATGGAAATGAAAAAAGTATTTTCCATTAACACAAATTCCATAAAAAACTCCATGCAATTATTTATCAGTTTTTAAATTTGTTTCTTTTAAGCCTGCTATTTTTCACTTAACCATGCTAATGTTTCAGACACTACATAACTGATGAATTGATGTTTATTCATCTTCTTGCTCACAAGTTGATTCAGAAGGTAATATAATACACTACAGGCAGATGAGTTTATTCAAGAGTAAATTTAAATTAAATATATGAAAATTAAGTCAATAATCAAAAGTTATCAAACAATGTATACAGGAAATCAGTATTAATCTATTTGTTGTTAAACAGTATTAACATGATGAGAAGTAAATACTAATTAAAGTACAAATTCAAGCTAAAATTAAAAGTGTTAGAGTGCTGCAACATTCTTTCTTGTCTGTCAACAGCTGTCAACAACCAAATTGCCATGCAAGATAGCAATTGCAAGGGAACACATTGAAATTTTCATGTCTGTTGCACTGTCAGTTCCCTCCTTCTGGGTCCTATACATGACTTTGAGCAGTTACTAAAGGACAAAAGTTTCACTGCCTTATAAATGGCTTATCCAGATCTTGATAATTCACAGTCATAAAATGTCTATTAGACTCTGAATGGAAAAGCCATAGGTCAGATGCTCTGCTCACAAGGCATTTAAAAAATTCTGATTACAATCTTCTTTCTCTGGGCATCATCCCTGAGCTGTTGTTTCTTATTCCTGACGCTTAGTCACGACATTTTTATTCTGACGTTTCAGTTAATCTCTAAGCTCTTTCTGCATTTTTCTTCTTGTCCTGCTGTAGCTGCCCTAGTTTCACTGCCTTTTTCAGCACCATATCCCTTCTATCTTCAGTGAGGCTATCTAAGTAAGCTATGATCTTATTTTTTCAAACTCTCATGCATGATAGGAAGCAGAGGGTTGCATTTGGTGCCTTTGATTTTGCAATGCTAAACCTCCCCATGATTTCCTTAAATTCAATGTTATGGAGGCAAGTTGAACCAGTTTCTTCCCTTAGCTTGTTGATGATGTCGATGCTGAAATAATGACTTACTCTCTGTCAAGTGTACATGTCTCTTTTAAGTGTTTCAAGTCCATAATCTGTAAGTATATTTTAGTTGACTGTAAGTTTAAGTAACAGCAGACTGCAGGGTAATACCTTGGAAACCAAAGTAGGAATTTCTCAAATCCATCTTTCTCATAAAATATGATGAACATCTATGCTTTCCATATTCACCTAACTCAGAGATGAACCGAAGCTATGATCCTTAAAAAACATGATTCATAAGGCTTTTTTAAATTTTTTTAAACAAGCTGACTAACTGTGTCCAGTTCCTGGCCACGAATTCCATGACAGTAATTTATTACTTGTCTACTTCCCTTGCCTGCCTTCTCTCTCTCTCTCTCTCTCTCTCTCTCTCTCTCTCTCTCATGTGCGCACACATATTTTCTCTGTAAGACCACATGTTCAGCATTTGCTGTTTTTAAAAGATGTGGAAAAAGTGGGGATTCTTACCATTCTTAAGTGTCTGGCTATCGGCCAGCCAGCAACTACTCAAGAAAAATATTTCATAACTATTCTTTTGCCTAATGTTTTAAAACAAACATTTTCCACATGGGAACTTCAGATGACTGCTTAGTGATAATAATCACTTTAGCTGCTGGCTGTGAATGAAACAGAACATATACGGACACACGGACACAGACGCACACACATACAGTAGTTCCTCATAGCTTGTCTCACTATACAGCAGATTATACTGCTTATGTATAGGAAAGGAACATTCTCCTTTATAAATTCAGCATTAGATATGCTGGCTTAGTCACTGCTAAATCAATTTATCTTGGAAATGGGAAGTTGGTGCTAGGAGTGGTATCATTTTTTACCTCTGTGAGCAGTGCAAAGTGAGAACAACATGGATGACTCCTGTGTGCAGCAAGCTAGCCTTGACCTCAGTTTGCAGCGAGCTACTGTGAAAAACTGTGATGAGTAATGAATATTTTCATCCTCAAAACCGCAAACTGTATAGTCAGTGTTATAAATTTAACAAGCAAATATGGCTGTATGTTTATTATCTAAAGCAAATAGTTGTTTATACAGTATAACTGATTTAAAGATAACAAGTTCTACTTTGTTTACTTGTGATGCTGTGCGTTGCCATGTTGATTTGATGTCAGTTCCTGAACTCAGAGGAGCTCATAGTTGAGAAGACTACCCCAAGTTCTCAAGTAGGAATTTCAAGTTGAGGGGACAATTTTGTTGGCCTTTCCTGTTGGAGGTTGGGAAGTACAAGCTACCTCAGTGAAATCCAGATTTACTGCTACTATGCTGCACTTTACATGCAGAGTATGTTGAAACAATTTGTGACTTACGATTTGTGAAACCACTTACTGTTTGGTCACAGTCCAGCTTTCCATCTACTTATTTAACTGTGACTCCCTAACTCCAGCCTTAGAGAAAATGAGCTAAAGGAAAAATAGAGCAAGAGGATAATAGAGAAAGAGTCCTCTTCATAAAAAGGGACAACACTATGAACAAATCTCATGGAGAAAGAAGACCATTGTAGTGGGCTGGCCTACAGACAAGCTGTTCATTGAGCTTCACCCAGCCGTGTACAATGCCTAAACTAACATCACTGACATTTGGAGCTGCCCAGGCTTTAGAGCATGAGAGCAGGGGGCAGGGAGGTTGGCAAAAGAAAGACTGTTGGAAAGGAGCCTCTAGAAGGTCTAACTACTGATCAAATATTCATCTTGCATGGCTTGAGAAAAGTGACATCTGAACTAGTGTGGCCTTTTGTGAGGAGAAGAGAAGAGAAGAGTGCTCAAGAGAGAAGAACAAATGATGCACCAATTTCAGGAGAAAAGAATGGAGCAAAAGAGGAAGAAAAAAAATCAAAGGTCATCCCAGCACTGTTTAGGATGAATTTGAATGGGCAACATCTGAAAAAAATCAGCCATTCAAAGCTCAGAACCTTAAAACCAAGCTGGCCACCCAGAACCAGTCGTGAAGTACAGTGTTGCTTGAAAGTTTGTGACCCCTTTAAAATTTTCTATATTTCTGCATATATATGACCTAAAAGTTGATTCTCATGAAGCCATACATTAATTACAGCAAAGATAATTTTGATATCCAAGTTGTGCTAAAATTTTACAATATGACATTTTCTTCAAATATGCAAACATTCTTTTTTATGCATCCCTAAAATGAACCCACTTGAACATTTTATTTAATTTTTTTAAATGGAGGCAAGAGAAGCTACTGTTTGTTCTGCTATGCACATACATTTTTTTAATATCTCTACACCCCTTGTTCACAACACTACTGATTCTCAACCATGATTTTCACCTCCAAGTTCAAGCTGAGCTGTACAAAAAATACAGAAAGTATTTTGAACTTCAGTGTAGGATTGGTCCTCTGTGATTGGGTATCTCCTGTGATGAACAAAGCTTATGTCCGATCACATTTTAGAAAAGAAAAGAAAATTCATCTGCTGACTTCAAAGCTATTCGTAAAACAAACCTTAAGTAACAAAAGTAACAAACCTTAATAGAAATGTAGTGGACCCAAAAGTACAATATCTGTCTTTCAAATTTACTGGAGTAAAAGTCATAAGTATTCAAAAAAATATTCATGTAAAATACAGATACTTAAACCTACATTAGGTAGGATTTTGGGGGAATTTATTAGCAGAAATGGAAAATAGTATTCATAGGTTTTCATTAATGTACAAATTAATGATAGTATAGAATGAGATGTGAATGATCTATGTAAGTTTAGAATGAGATATTTATAGCCACATAGGGCGCAGGTCCACGTCTAATGGCATTAGTCCAAAACAGACAAACCTGTAGAGGTTCTAAGTTTTATTATTTATTTCTAAGTGGCAATGTGAATCCAGAAGAAAGACAAAGACCCAATCATTAGCGTCACTGATGTTGTCCAAGTAGTGACTCATGTTAGTTAGCGATAAACACACCAAACTAAAGACTACAGTAACACTGCTACAGGTAAAGCACAGAGCTACTTTATAAATATGACTTTCTTTTGAGTTGGTTTTGTTCCTATCGCATAGATCAATATAATAAAATAATTTTATAAATATGAACCAGCCGCTGCTCAGTTAGGTCCGCTTCCATGTCTGGCTCTGAGCAATCCTCTCCCACTTTATCTTTCTCTCCTTGTCTGTCTAACCTTGTAACAACAGTACCAACTGCTTTATACGATATATGAAGCTTCAAAAAAACAAAAACCCCAAATGTATCCAGCTAATGTTAGTAATAAAATGCTACCACAATGTGAAACACACTGAGCTATCACATGGAAGTTATGACCTACAGTTTTGCAACCTCACCACTAGATATCAGAAATCTATTCCTACTGTACTTAAAATATACTTAAGTACATTACTTCATTATTGTCCAAACCAGATTACTGCAATAATGTAATGTCAATTGGGGTTATATGAAACTGTATTACCAAAATGAGGAGGTTTTTACCTCATTGTCTGTCACCTTAAACCAACTAAAATTAACTTAAATTGTCATACTAGCACTTTATTGTTACTGCACTATGTATGGTTTTGCACTATTGCAAATATTAGCAAATTAGCTTGTTGCTAATACAGTATTTAGAATTGCATCTAGTGGTGCAAGTGCAGAATTACACCTCCCTGTAGTTAACAATCTACTTGGTTGATATGCATTGATACAGCAAAACCACGATTTGAGAAAACATGATATAAATATTCAGTTCTGGGATGGGTTTCCAGGAAGTGTTGTTCGAGAGTGGTTCGGTGGTTCAAGAGAGTATCAATTTGTATTCACTCTCTCTCAGTCACAATGATCTTATCACTACGAAGATTTTTGGAAACCCATCTTTGTTTAGTTGTTTGTATAGTCACCCTTCTATGTTGTTGTATTCGGAATATGTATGACAAAAAGGAATGCATTATACATTCTCCACGCATTGCTTGACACGGCTCAAACTTCACGAGTTATTCCTTATGATGATATCCTCATGCACAGAGTGACTCTCTGGTACAGTGCCACAACCTGGCAACAGAACTAGTGTTTTTTTCACTGATCTCTGCTTAGTAAAAAAGAATTATCAGTTGTTTTAATCTGGTGATATCACCAGAGCTGCAACATGTCCAGAATGACTTTCTGGTAATGTGCCACCATCTGGCAACAGAAAAAGTGACTTTTTTTTTTACCCATCTGAGCTATACTGCTCCTAGACCGTGTTAGTCATGATCGTTATGATGATCTACATGCCCAGAGTGCCATCATCTGTCAACAGAAAGAGTGGCTTTTCACCCATCTTAGCTTAGAAAAAAGAACTCTTTTAATTGGTGTGCTGTGTTAATCTGATGATAGCACCGGAAGTGCAAGGACCCGTCATCGCTGCTTGTGGTTCTAACGTAAACTGGTTTTTGTTCTGTTAACATTCTGTTTCAAGTTTGACAATGTTATAGAATAAAATTTTTGTAATTGTTCAGTCTTCTGTGATATTTTACTTGTTTCTGTGCTTTTATATTTGTGAAACTCTACATGGAACATAAATATATATGAAACAGCTATCGGCTATTAACATTCATTTCCGTAATTGGTCCATCATTACAACAAGTTTTTTTGTTTCAAAAATATGCACTTTATGATGCTTTTAATAACCAAGACATGGAGTCTTTACATTTCTTAATACTGTGTCTGAAAAATGTGGAACTGTTAAGTTGTAAATAACATCATACTTTTTGACTGATTATACTGTATGTTTTGGGGGTTGAGATAATTGTATTAAAATAAATTATAAATTAAATTCAGTAATAAAATTTCAAATAAGCACTTCATTGTTCATTTTGAACTTTCAAATTAACTTATACTGTATGATTTTTTTTAAGTATAAATAAAATAGATTTTATAGTTATCTCCGTGATTTGTGCTATTGAGATGAAGAGACTTTGTTTTCTGAGTTGACTTGAATAATATGTTTAAAAGCACATAACAGATGAAGAAAATGACTTGAATGCTTTGAGTTCAAGAAAATATTGCTTACAAAATTTCTAGAATATGCTTTATGTGCTCAATGTGAAATTTTCTTTGAACATTTCTTCAACAATTCTTTGAACATGTAATTTCATGAGAATCACTAAAATATCAGATTTTTGAATAAGTCCTAAATATTGATCAAGAGAATCCAGTTAAGCAAATGAGACATTTATTTATTGAGGAAAATGATCCAAAATTACATATCTGTGAGTGGCAAAAGTATGTGAACCTTTGCTTTCAAACCCTCTTGCGCAGCAATAACTGTAACTAAAGATTTCTAGCATCTGTTGATCAGTCCCGCACATTAACTTGGAGGAATTTTAACCCATTCCTCCATACAGAACAGCTTCAACAACTGGAATGTAGGTGGGTTTCCTCATATGAACTACTCGCACAACATTTCTACCGGATTAAGGTCAGGACCTGGCCTTTCCATTAATTTTATTCTTCTTTAACCATTCTTTTGTATAACAACTTGTGTGCTTAGGATAGTTGTCTTACTGCATCACCCACTTTCTCTTCACCACCAGATGTTCTTTAGACATTTTCCTTTAGAATATAATTCAGAATTCATTGTTCCATCAATGCTGGCAAGCCATCCTGGCCCAGATGCAGCAAAAAACGATCAAACTATGATACTACCACCTCCATCTTTCACAAATGGCATAGGGTTCATATGCTGGAATGCAGTGTTTTCCTATGTCCAAACATAACACTTCTCAGTTAAATCAAAAAGTTCTATTTTAGTCTCATCTATCTACCATTTTTTTTTTCAAGAGCCTTCTGACTTCTTTAGCAAACTGTAGATGGGCAACAATGTTCTTTTAGGAGAGCAGTGGATTTCTCCTTGCAACCCTGCGATGCACACCGTTGTTGTTCATTGTTCTCTTAATGGTGGACTCATGAACATTAACATTAACCAATGAGAAAGTGGTCTTTAGTTGCTTAGAAGGTACCCTGGGTTCCTTTGAGTCCTCATAGACTATATGCCTTGTTCTTAGAGTGATCTTTGTTGGTTGAACACTCCTGGAGAGGGTAAAAATGATCTTGAAGTTCTTATGTTGATCTGACTGTGGATTTGTGGAGTCCAAACTATTTAGAGATTGTTTGGTAACTTTTTCCAGCCTGATGAGCATCAAGCAAACTTTTTCTCAGGTCCTCAGAAATCTCTTTTGTTCATGCTATGATACACTTCCACAAACGTGTCATGAAGATCAGCCGTTGATAGACCCCCCCCCCCCTTTTTATAAAATGGATCCTTTTCCTTAATAAATAAATGAAGTAAAAATTTTGTCACATTTGTTTAACTAGGTTTTATTTATCTATTTTTCAGACCTGTGTGAAAATCTGATGATGTTTTAGGTCATATTTATTAAGAAATATAGAACATTTTAAAGGGTTCACAAAGCACCACTGTATTGGTGTTGAGATCAATGCACAGATGTGCCTCAATCACACTGCATTGTGTGATTTGTCTATTAGATGCTGCTCAGAACCAGATATGCTTAAGTAGACACTGCAGTCAGACATTGCTGGGACCGTGACGTGGCATGGTTAAGAACTAGTAACTGATGTTATATCTAACCAAAACAATTTAATTATAATACAAATATATCTTCCGAAAGCAATTGAAACCTGATCATCTATCAAACTAACAGAAAAATCAAATATTCCAATACAACACTATTCTTTTCTAGTTGCAACACAGACATTAAGTCAAACAATATCCATTTTTACAAGTTACAGAACAGAGCAGGAATTCTATCTGTATGCCACCTAAAGTGAGAAAGTGTATAACAGTTAAAGTTAAGATAAAAGTTTCTAACACAGCTAATTAATTTTCTTCTAACACAGAGAAAACCCTTTGTACCATGAAAACTCTTGCAGCCCAGATAAGAATGCTTTAGTCCGAACATGGGTCAGCAACACATTTACATGTACAGGCATGTGCACACACACAGACGCACACACACACACACACACACACAAACACAGACACACACACAGACACACACACAGACACACAGACACCGACACACACACAGACACACAGACACACACACACACACACACAAAGTCAACTATGCATTGTACTCTCCCAGGAGTAATGCCAGCATTACTAAACTAAAGGGAAAGACTGAACAGGCACCCATGTTTGTTTAAATACAATTGGCTCTACCCAGTAAACAAGTCAGGACCACCATGCCTGCCTCCACTTTCCTGGCACCCTACATGCACATTGCCAGAGCACTACCATGGGCACCACAGCACACTACATGCAGTACCACACCAGCGCTGCTACTCTATATGAGGCCACCTATTTCAGCTCCACCTGGGGCTATTTGTGTGTGTGTATGCGTGTGTGTGTGTGTGTGTGTGTGTGTGTGTGCAAGTGTGAGAGATTTGTTTCATTTTATTTATTTATTTATTTATTTTTAACCGGGCAAGTAATTAAGAACTAAGTTCTTAACAAATCATTTAAAATGGCAGCCTGGCAAAAGGCAAAGCCTCTTGAAGAAAGGAAGTAAGGGCTAAAAATAAAAAAAATTAAAGAACAGCACCACACACCCACAATTTCACAACAAGCACATGTAATAACAAGCAGAGTGCAAATTATACAATGACAGCTGGGGGGGGGTCAACTTTTTCTCCAGGGTGTAAAGGGAACCCAGAACAGCGCAGATGTATGCTTCACTGAACTTAAGTTAACTTAAGTTAAGTTGGACTACTTGTCTAAATATCTTGTATGATTGCATGCATCTTTAGGTGCAGTCTCCTTTCTCTTAGTGTGAGTAACTCTCCTGTTTGCTACTCTGTCCTGCCTGCTCACTGTCCTCCCGACCTCCTTCTTCTTCCTACAATACAACCGCACACAAATGTACAGTAAAACTCATCATCAACTGTACTATGCTGCTCAATACTAAGCCTGCATTGCAATATTTCCCTGTGCCTAATTTTAAAATATTTTATAATATTTTATAGCACTTTTTAATTGTTTTATTTCTATTTTTATCTTTATTTATACTCCTTTTTCTCATTCCTTTTCTGTCTCTATTTTTAATATATTTTTCTTGTTTTTGTAAAGCATATTGAATGACCCATGTGTATGATAATGTTCTCTATAAATAAACTTGCCTTGCCTTGCCTTGCCTGCATGACAACCACAGGAAATTACAGTTTTTTACAGACGCTAGGACACATTTCTCAATACTTAGTTCACTTTTGCAAAACTCTTCACACAATTCTCCTAACCGACTTTCAGCTTGGCAAAGCAGTTCATTTCACATTCAAAATGCACTACAACTACCAAAACACTTTATTCAGGTCTCAAATAAACTCATTCTTCCAGAACACTAGCAAAGGTTGACAGCCGACAAACACACTTTGTCACCCACAAAACAATGACCTAAAAAACACTAACAACATGTAGCATTACACAGTGTTTTCTTGTGTAAAACAAGGACACATCTCTGTTTATAATTGCAATATATATTGTTTATAACTGCAATATATGTTACTGGAATGAATCAGACAATATTTTATGTTGTTTATTTATTTTTATTTTTTTGCACTAAGTAATTCCAAAATACAAGAATTTGTATACACACCATCCACTGATACAGATACAATAGTAATGCTAATCTACTCGGTCTTCTCCATTTGGCCACAGGTTCTCATCCACATCACATCTTATGTCATCTAGGGCAATACACCTAGGAAAGAATCTTCTGGCATGCCTGATCCATCCCTGGCAATCTTCTGCTGATATGTCCAGGCATCCAGCATTCATTGCATCCAGGAGGGACATTTGATCATGTGGATGATGGTCGTAAACCTTCCACCGCCATGAGGAAAAGAATTCCTCTATGGGGTTGAGGAATGGAGAGTAAGGTGGGAGGAAAAGTGACTCCATTCTGGGATGGGCCGCAAACCACTCGGTGACTGCACGGGAGTGGTGAAATGCCACATTGTCCCATACAATTATAAATGTTGGCTGATTCCTTCTCTCCGCATCCCTTTCCTCACCTAGCACAACCCTTCCATAGAGATCATGCAGGAACGCAAGGAGCCGTTCAGTGTTGTATGGCCCAATTAGTGGTCTGTGTAACAGCAGTCCATCAGTGGATATTGCTGCGCACATTGTGATGTTGGCACCCCTCTGGCCCGGGACATTCACTGTGGCTCTCTTCCCAATCACATTCCTCCCTCGTCGCCGTGTTTTGGCCAAGGTGAAACCTGCCTCATCCACAAAGATGAAAATGTGGTGTGTTTGCCTGCCTTCAATCTCCATGACTCTCTAAA
>JAQQZR010000037.1:14841475-14875050 GCA_030068235.1 Notoglanidium macrostoma | reverse complement strand
TCCCCGTGCATGTGTGGGTTTCCTCCGGGTGCTCCAGTTTCCTCCCACAGTCCAAAGACATGCAGATTAGGTCAACTCTCTACTCTAAATTGCCGATAGGTGTGAATGTGGCTCCAGCTTCCCCGCGACCCAGATGGATAACACGGTAAAGATAATGGATGGATATATATATTAATATAAACATTGCCTGTTGGATAGTTCAACCACACACATACAGTGCTTGGCCTTTAGTCGAGTAGCAGCCATGAAGGCAGGAACATGGACAATCCGTTGCAAGATTTCACCATCGAAAATCAAGGTGCCCTAGTCCTGACCTAATGTTCCTAATAATCCTAATGTTCTTTTGGGACATAAAGGGGCCTATTCTTGGCCATTTCCAAGTGCATGGGTAAACAGTGAACAGTGCACATTACTCTGCACATAAACCTGCAATTTGCAGCAAAAGAAGAGGAATGCTGTCCAAAACATGCTTCTGCACCATGACAATGCCCATATTCATGCAACAGCAGCAACATTAGAGACAGTGCAACAGTTTGAGTTCAAATATCTTTTACATCCTCCTTACAGCCCAGATCTGGAAGTGGTGCTCACCTGGCCAGAAGCCAAAAAACTTCTCTGCATGAATACAGAAGCTAGTTGAAGCTACAACAAATGTCTTGTCTTGCATGGGGACTATGTGGAAAAGTGATTACAGTTACAATTACAGTTATTAGCATTACTCTAAAAGGTGGATGTAACAGATCATTAAATTCCATGCATTAATTTACATATTTTAACATATTTTTAATATTAATTTAAAAACATTATTAATAATGGTATATAACACTGAACGTCGTGGAAAGTTTGAGTGATTATTCTCTTTCACTTACTGTCGGTTTCTACCTCCTGCATACCCCTCATTGTTTCCCAACAGATTTCTGAAATAATTTCAAATATAATTTGAAGTGATCAGTAATTATGTCAACCAAAGCTTTCTTTAAGGGTTTAAAATCGCTCCTAGGTAAAGATGTACATATAAAAAGATTTTCAACAATTGTCACTTATATTCTCTGAAGTCACACATTTAGTGTTGTCTAATACAAGGTATCTAGTGAAGCAGTGACCAGAAGAGGTTGCATACAGAAAGCTGCCATGGCCAGTAGGAGAACACAGAGGGAGTTGTTTGCTGTCGGAACACGGCTAGCGGCAGCTGGATGAAATTATTCCACTACCAACCCTGCTTATCCTGCTGCTCCTGGCACCACAATTTGGCAAGGCTGTTACTTTCTTATTTTATAGAGATAAAATCTGTTTTTGAACTTCTGTCTCGCATCTCCCTTCCAATCTCACAACTTCTCACCTAGGTAGACCGTGTGTTAAATAACTTGCTTGCTTGCTGCCGCCCCAAAGTGAACACAAATCTGCCTTTGCCATGACAAACTTTTAATCAACACTAGTGAGGCTTCAGCCAGTTTTGCTTGCTAGCAAATGCCATATATGGATTGGCATATATATATAGCCTTGGAGTGTTCTGATTAATTTCTTCATAGATGAACAGTAAATATTAACTAATTCCTTTACTGTATGCCAAATGCTGTTGAATGCACATGAACAGCTCCTGTTGGGGGAGGAGTGTTTCTTTTTGGTGTTACTTTATTGGGTAGTTTTGTCTGTGGGCACAGTAGTCTATATCTGGGACATAAAACAGGGATGGACAGCTAAACAAAAAGCAACAGTTAAACTCGCTCATCAATAGCATCAATTGAGTATTGAAAATAATTGCTAGAGCTTTTATAATTTTTCATAGAATACAGTTAAAAAACATTAAGTACAATTTGCATAACACATGCTCTCATACTGGCAGTTATGAATAAATTTTATTGATTGCCCTTTGCTGTTAACATGTGTAAATGTTTTCCGTGTATGACAAATCATCTTTTAAAACTGCACACATGCAATGGCTGTAAGTTTGTATGCCACACAAACTCATTTGTTCATTATTCAAAATAATAGTATCATCATAGATAATACCTTTTGAAACCATACATTTTCCACAACAAAGACACTGTTAGACAGTGTTACTGAGCTACACAAGTTTCCAGCAACAGAATTACCCACCCCACCACACACACAATTTTTTTACTAATTCTCATTTTCACTGCAGTGCTCAAAAGAGTCAATGAACCTTAGCATCCCAAAAACATTCACAACAAAATATGAAAACAAACAAAAAGCTAAACAAAACAGTTTATCTTGCCAACACTAGAGACATCAGAACATTCATCTGGAGAGAAGGTGCTTACACATATAAACTCTACCAACACGAGTAATATAGCTACTCTTCTTTACACTGAACAAGCCTCGCCCAATAAATTGTGGCTTAGTTTCATCCTTTGTATTCCTTTTTTCTTTTTACTTGTGGCTTTTTAGGTTATACATATTCAGCTCACTGAAAGCAGAAATGTAAATGCCAAATAATAAATAATAATCATCCATGAACCAGGAAAGTAAAAGTTGTTAGTTACACAGTGTGAGCAGCTTTAGTATATATGCAAGATACATGGTATTGTACAAACCAAAAAAGCTTAAGTCAACAATTTAAAACATATGACTGTAAGAGGAACCTGTATTTATGGACGTAGAAATAAATTCAAGAGATTTTATACATATTATACATTCAGTGTCAAAGCCAGCTTAATCGGTGCCTGCTAATCTAGACCAACAGCAAGACTTTAAAATGTCATATTTAGGAAAATTACATATTTCATACTAAACAAAAAATAAAATCTACCCAATGACCCAAAGGAATCTTACATGTACACTAGTAATCTAAACATAAAAAAAAAGATATATTTAAATAAAATAAAGAATTAACAGAGTTCAAATCATGACAGGCCATTCAAGGTACACATCCAGGTTTAAGGTTTTGTAATTTGCACCTCACTCGCACCAGATCCATTAGTTGTGGCTTTGATTACATATTGAGTGGTAGGCTGTTGTTGACTGGCAGATGGCTGCTCCAGTGGGTCAGTGTTCACCTCATCGGTGGTGGGTGGGGTATTATCTTGTTTATCATCCAGCTCAGTCTGCCCCTCAGAAATCACATAATGAGTCTGTAACACCAGCAACTTTCAAAGTCAAACTTTTAAAGTTTGCACATTTGTGGCAAGTTTAAATAAAAGTTTTGGTTTATGGTTTGTGAGAACTGCCTCTGAAATTCATCCACATAGGAAAGCCCTGAGTGTTCAGAATATTTCAAAACAGAGGATTGTATTGGTCAGACTCACCACAACACAACACTTTACTGTGCTACTTGTTTGAGGAGAGAGCGTAAGGATCACAGCCAGAGCGCTCACCAGTTTCTGACCCTCGTTATTCACATGTTGAAACTGGCCTACCAAGCGCAAATAACAAACTTCCACACAGTCATTCTGATAATGTAGGTGCTTTCTTGCAATTTCTCTAGCTTACCTTCTTGCATAATTTCATTATTTTAAGTTACTTCTACATCAAATGGCTTGCTGGGTTCTCAAGCATAACTGGTAAAGACTGCAACCCAAAATTATATCTATGTGCAAAGTTGTTTATTTTGGGTAATTTCATTTCCACATTCCACTCATTTCAACATTGTTTTGTGTGTGTTTGTTAGCGTTTGTGTCTTAAATGCGTACAGTTTAGATATAAATGTTTATTCGTATGTTATACAGATTTGTGACTTTGTGCGTACTTTTCTCAGGATTTTGGTTCATATTTTGCTTGCTTTCAATTACCTATACTTTATAATTAATTAATCTTTTCCCTAAGTTATCATGGAGCTCCTTTTAAATGTGCAGTAAGAGGAGTTGTTACAGTCTTATTACCAGCATCTATCCATGACTATTTTTTCTGGACAAACAATAATTGTGTAATAATGCAATAATTCTTTGTTAATTAATTAATTGCGTCTTTTAATCCAGAGTTAAAAATCCCTACAATGCAACTGAAATTTAAAAGTATTTTAAACAAAAATAGTGTGTATAAATTGTATAGTGGACTGTAGGTTATACATTTAGACTACTACCATTACTCATCCTAACTTAGAACTTAACTAAAGAAAAATAATAATTAAAAATAAATACTTAAAAAAAAAAAAAAATTAAAAAAAAAAAAAAAAAAAACAGTTTCACTTGTGCACATGAAATACTCTATATTCTTAACTATTTAATATATTTTTAACGATTGGACTATTGGATTTATATTTTCATATCATTAGTTTTGCTGTATATACTGTATAGAAGGAGTTTGTTTTAAGCATTTTGTTTTGCACAACAAACAATTCTCTTTAAGCAATACTTGATCTTAAGCCACATTATGTTAGTGTTTGGTTTTGTACAGTGTGTTGGCTAATTTGTGTCTGTTATACAATTCAATTTTGTAGAATATATTCCAATGCGGAAAGTAGGTCTTTTCTTAAGTTGACTGTAGTCATGAGTCCATACAACTCATCATTTTAAGGCAGATAAGTCATATTAACTAAAAATAAAGTTAACAAATCATACTTGGTTGATTAGAACTCATTTCAAATTCATTTCACTAATTCAGAAGAATGATCTCAAAATAATATTCCATCAGGCTCTTATTGCCGATGTCCATAGTTTTAAATTATAATATATGCATAAGCATAGGAAGGTAGCGCAAGCTCTTACTCATGTCTCACCGTTTTGACTTGGCTGCTGTTAGCAGCTGCAGTGACAGGGGTGCCAGCATCTGCCAGTACATACTGAGCATGAGGCAGAGCCATCATCTGTATCTCAGAGGCTAAGAGAGAGACAGAAAACACACTTAACAAAAGATAAACATTTACAGTTGCACTCAAAATTATTCAACCTCCCCTGAGCCTGTAAGGATTTGCACATTCAAGCTTTTCTAAAGACCTAGAATATTTTACAAATCAGCTGAGTGACTTATTCAAATTGAAAGTGGAAAAATACAAATGCCATACATCAGAGTAAAAAGATATTTTCTTAATTTAGCCATGTCATAATTATTGTACACTATTCAGTACTGCTTGTTTTTAAATCACTTGCTAGAAAGCAAGACTACAGAATTGTGCTGAAACACAATTAAGCCATTGGGAACTCTATAATGATGATCAAAAAGGCAAGAAGATATCCCAGATAGAGAAATTTCCAAGAGACACGGTTGGTAGAATCATAAGCATAAAACTTGTTTTATAGCAGCAAAGCTACTTGGGTATGGAAGAGAAAGCTAAATTTCACCAAGAGGAATCATTTGAACAGAACAACTGAGAAATAAAAACTGAATGGTCAAACAGAGTGACTCAGTCCTATTGTACAGGTGTCTTGCTGCTGCAGGTCTTGATTGTGTCACTGGCCTGATAGATTCTTTGAAATAACAAGCTATTTAGGAGAAGGAGTAGTCGGCAAACTGAAGCTTTGTGATCATTGGAGTTTCCTCCAAGACAATGATTCCAAGCATACATGCAAGTCAACCAAAGCTTTGTTGTGGGATCAGTCCTGGAATGCCCTTTAGTGGCCATTTCATTCCTCAGATGTAAATCCTGTTGAAAATGTATGGTGGGATTTAAGGAAAGCTATGCCGGCATGGAAACCAGGGAACATTAATAAGTTGGATGCTTTTGCACATTCTAGTAGAGAGATGTGAGAAGCTTGTGAGTATCTACCAAAACATTCATTGAAGCTTATAAAGTGCAAAGGAAATTCCACAAAATACTTACTTTGGGGATTGATGGACATTTGTGAGAAAATGATTTTTTTTTTTTTTTAACTGTTAGAAGAACAAATTGGGCTTTTTGGATAATTGGAATAATTTTGAGGACAAGGCTGTCCTGTTAGGGCAGGATTGTAACCATCCCACTAAGGAAGGTGTGGCTTTCATTTCTTGCACCATAGCACATAGTCTCAGAACAGGCCTAGTTAATCTGTGACAATCCAGAGCCAAGGTCATGGAGTAGACAAGCAGGCTAAACCAACCATCTGCTAGCTGCACAGAGTCATCAGCTGGTTCCACTGTACTGAGGCTGTCTGTTCCACGAGCTAATGTAAAAATGGAGAAATATTCAGAGTTTGTTTTAGTAACCTAATTAACATTAAATTAGATGATAATTCATGTACAGCCAGTACTTTTGCTAAAGCTAGGACTATTAAATATTAGATCTCTTACATCTAAAGCACTTATTGGTAATGAGATTTTTACTGATCAGTTTAATGGTGTCTAACAGGAACATGGTGTCAGAATCAGGTGTATAACAGGAACATGGATTAAACCAAATGAATATGTAGAATTAAATGAAGCTAGTCCTCCTGGATGCAGTTATATACATCAGGCTCGTCTAACTGGCAAAGGAGGAGACATCACAGTTATTTATAATGGTAATCTGGGTGTCACACAAAAACCTGGACATAAATTCAATACATTTGAAGTTCTTTATATGTATCCACAAAAAATGAGCCTACTCAGTTGATTCTGCTAATTATTATTTACAGACCCCAGGGCCATATTCTGAATTCCTTTGTGAATTTGCAGATTTCATCTCAAACCTGGTTGTTTCTTTTGACAAAACATTCCTTGTTGGAGAGTTTATTCATTCTGATTACTCAGAAAACCCTCAGAGAACAATGTTCATGTCCACTCTTGATTTTGTAGGGGTTAATTATGAATGCATGTAATAGGACCCACTCATAATGGTGGTCACACTCTTGATCCAACACTAACATTCGAATTGAATGTAGAAAATATTTACTTCCACAATCTGAAACTCTCTCAGATCATTATTTCATCCCATTTAAAATGTGTCTTTGTAATAATATAGTCACCTTGCCATAATATCATGATACATCAGGTACTACACAAAGTTATCAATAATCTTCCACAATGCTCAACATTGACTGGATCATAGTAAGACCCTACTGAACTTGATCAGGCAACTGATTGCTTAGAGTAAACGTTCCACTATACACTAGATAATGAAGCTCCATTTAAATGAAAATAATTAGAGAGAAAAAAATGAGCACCCTGGTACATCAAGGACACACACACACCCGAAAACAGGCCGAATTAATTTGAATAATTTCTTCATCAAAATAATCAACTTGTGTACTAGATCCCTTACCTACACGTTTCCTCAAACAGTTAATTCCAGAAGCAATCAAACCTCTTTTAAAACTAACACATTGTTCCCTTAGTAGTGGCTATGTACCTTAATTCTGACAAGACAGAAGTACTTGTACTAGGACCACATGCAGCTAGAAGCAGCTAGAATTAAGTGTTCTGATTACATATTAATTCACAATGTCCTTTTTGTCTCATTATGTGCATAAGTACTAAAAACTGCATAAGTGCAAAAGTGTGTTTATTGACTCGCATGTGAATGTAGATTTTATTAATAGGATTCATCTCAGATATATTGCTAAGATAAGACATATAATGTCACTGCATGAGTTAGAAAAACTAGTTCATGCTTTTGTTACCTATAGGTTAGATTACTGTAATGCCTTACTGTCTGGATGTTCCGGTAGGTGCATAAACAAGCTCCAGTTAGTCCAGAATGCAGCTGCGAGAGTCCTTACTAGTACCAGAAGAAATGATCACATCACCCCTGTCTTATCCAGACTGCACTGGCTTCCAATCAACTTTCGCATTGATTATAAAATCTTACTATGGAGTGCTAAAGATTGCTGCACTGCTTACACTCAGCACAGGATATCCACTGTTCTTAACAATTAAGTGTGAATGAACATTTATATCGATTTGTTTTTCTCTCTTGGTCAAGCTGTACCTGCTGCTTCCAATATACCAATGGTTCTGACCCCTTTTGCTCACTGGACCAGCCTGAACAATCTTCAACAATTTGGTTGGAGTTCTCATCACTTGGAAACCACTGACTTCTACTGAGGATGGCCCCAAATGAACAGCCTAAGCATACACTTAGAAACTGTGAAGATGCCTTTGGACTGCTGTTGATGCACATGGTTTTGCTACAATGGCTTAGGCCTACAACTGCCATGATAAATTTTGGAGTTTAATTACCATGAAGCGATCAGTGAGATGTTGAACTAACATCACTTTAACTTCAACAAAATAAACTTCATGCAAAAACTAAAGCAAATTTTGTGCTACACTATTGTACTTTTTGACCATATAGCACACAATTATTAAAGGGTGTTATTTGTAATCGCAGTATCCAGTGTCAACAAAACGAGCATGGGTTCCCTTTTGAGTCTGGTTCCTCTCAAGGTTTCTTCCTCATGTCGTCTCAGAGTTTTTCCTTGCCACCATCACCACTGGCTTGTTCATTGGGGATACATAGATTTATAAAAGTGTACAAGAATAAAAATATAAAAATTCTCATACAAATAAGAATGAACTGAATAATAGTAAACTTAACATTATCAAACTCACTTGAACATGTATTAATAAAACTGCTTTGACTATTTACTAAAGCCTTGGTTGATACATTGTCATTAAACATTGCCAGACCACTCTGAATTGAGGGGGGTTGAATACTTTTGAGTGCAACGGTATAAAAATAAATACCAAGACACATGGATACATACAAAAATGAATACTGACAACATTTAGATTTACTATGAATTGTTTACTGAAATCTGCAAGGAACAAAAGAAATGAAAATGGCTCACGGTAACTCCGATAGTTCCAGTTGCTAGGCAAGTAAGCATGCTGCACTGTCCCTTGTGTTTGTCCCGTTGATGTTTGTAGGCGACCTGAATTTAACTCCTGGGCTGCTTGTTGAGAAGAAGGGCTTAAAGTCTGGCCAGTCACCTAATTGGGAAGGATAAACAAATCAGCCCACAACGATGGGTTAAAAAGAATACAGGCATCCCAATCCAGCTAAAGTAACCTATTATTTATTTACAGACCTGCGCACTGGCTTGCACAGTCCCCACGGCTTCAGAAACCTGGATGTGTTGCACCTGAATGGAGTGCTGAGTAAAGCTATGAGGATCCTGTAGCTGGGTCATATCCACGGTTGAGTGCTGGGACTGAGGAGTTGATGGCTGGGGAGAGGGAAGTAAAAGATATTAAGTCTTACAAACACCCAGCTAGTTTCATACGAGTGTGTGCAGTCATGGTAAAAAAGAACGTACACCCTCAATTAATTGTATGTTTTTATTTACCAAGGTCTAAATAACAATAACCTCAGGTGATAAAAGCACAGCAATAAAAAGCACAGCAGATTTCAATATGTAGTCTTTTTCCCCAAAAGGTAAAGCAATACTCAGAAACCAGGTGGGGAAAAAATATGTTCTTTATTATTATATTTCTATAATTCAGTTACATGCCACACCTTTAGCAACAATTACTTAAAGTAAATGTTTTCTATAGGCATTTATCAGTCTCACATCATTTGGGAGACTCTTCTTTAAAACATTGCTTTAGCCCATTGAGGTTTGAGGGTATTCATTTATGCGCAGCTATCTTAAGATTCATCCACAGCATCTCAGTGGGGTTGATGTATGAATTTTCATGTTCAATGCCTTGAGTTTTTTCTTCTTTAGGCATTCAGTGATTGTGACTGATATTGTTGGGGGTCAGTGGCTGCTCAGTGGTTAAGTCTCTGGTTTACGGAAGGTTGAGGGTTCGAGCCCCAGCACTGCCAAACTGTCACTGTGGAACCCTCTCTGCTCCTGGGGCAGCACCCCTGTACTGTACAAGCAGTATTGTGACTGACCATGCACTCCCCGTCTTCAACTTCCTAACAAGCTGGGATATACAACGAAAATAATTTCACTGTGCTGTAATGTATATGTGACAATAAAGGCTGCTTCTTCTCCTTCAGATGCTGATTTGCTGGTGTGCTTGGGATCAATGCCTGTTGCATAGCCTAATTTTGGCCCAGCTTAAGCTGCTGAACAAATAGTCTCGCATTCGAATATTCTGGTATAACCTGGAGTTCAGTGTTGTCTCAGTGACGAAGTATCCCAGATCATGTGGCTGCAAAACAAGCCCAAATTATCACCTCTCCACCACCATGCTTGATAGTTGGTATGAGGTGTTACACACCGTGTTTGGTTTTTGCCAAACATGGTACCATTTATGATGACCTTGGTCTCATCAGTCCAAAAGATATTGTTACGGAACATTCGTGGTTTGTTCAGATGTGCTTTTTCAAACCCATGTCTTGCGGTCATACCCTCTTTGGAGAAAAGGGGCTTTTGATTAGCCACCCTTCCATGAAGGGCACAATTGTTCAGATTTTTTCTGACTTTGCTGTCATGAACATAAACATTTAATGTGCTTACAAAAAGCCTATAGCTCTTGGGTTTTTCTTGGGTTATATTTGGATTTGTCTGACCTTGAACTGAATTTGCTAGAATGCCCAGTGCTGGGAAATGTGGAAGAAAAATTTGTTTATTAGTGCTTTATAAAGGTAAAATAATTATATATATGTGTCATGTGCTTTTGCTGAGAACAAGTTATAACAATGTAATCTTGCCTACTGCACATCCGATATAGTACAGGATGTTTTCAAGGGCCCTGAGTCACACATGCCGGAAAACGCCCAAATAGCCCAAATAAGGGCACTAGACACTGCGGCCTCAGGAAATTAAAGAGCAGGTGATGGAGGCGGGACAGAGAACATTTTTTCTTTCCTCACAGTAGAGACCCTAATTTCTTTTCTTTCCACCAGAGAACATTGACAACTGTCTTGGAGGCATTCCTTTTGTAAACAATTGTTTTTTAGGTAATAAATAAGAAATAGAAATACTGAATTGAAGGGGGAAGTTCTTTCTTTTTCCCTTGAATGTAAATGGCTGTGCTCTTACCGGAGCAACCTGCACCACCTGCAACTGGATGTGCTGCGGCTGGGCCAAACCCCCTCCAGCCTGAGTCACGGGTATATACTGGATCCTTTGGAAGTCTCCCTGCACTGTGCGGTAGTCTGTGGTCAAAGTCTGAGACAGCTCCGTCATTGCCTGTGTCAAAAGGTCTGTTGTCTAAAGAATGAAAGAGAATGAAAGACATGTGCATATGGATACACAAAATGACGTATGCTGGACTTATGCATAATCACTGATGACATGGAGTCTGTATATATATATATATATATATACACACACACACACTCACACACACACACACACACACACACACACACGAGCCTTCATGGGCTCATAAATGTCTACTGGGGGGGTTCTTACCACCACAGCTTCAGTTGTAGTACCATCAGTTGCAATGACGGCTGGAGTGCTGTTGATGACGGTTGTAGCTAAAGGAGCCTGGATACTGTTGGCTAGCTGTGCAAATTCTGGATGCTTTTTACGGATGTGTTGCACCATCTTCGTCTAAACACAAGATTAAAAAAAACACATTCAATTAGACCATTTATTTAGACAACAAAGTTATTAGTATTATTATTATTATTGGGTATTATTGTATAGACAAAACCTAGATTTTGTAGTTAGCATTCCTCATGTCCTTGGAGTGGAGTACCTTTACTATAACATCCCTGATTCAGCTCAGACTTGATAATCAGCAAATCAAATGTAATAAATTATTTCATGGAAAATGCTAAACTGTACTGTCAACAAGCCTTCCAAGACTGGGAATAAGAAATAATGTGTAAGACCTGCTAATACAAACACACATACCTTACTGCTATACTGCTTGGCACAGTGTGGGCAGCAGACAGGGGCAGTGGCAATGGTGCCTGTTAGCTGAGTGTGGGTGCTTAGCATGGGGTCTGGCTCACCCGGCCTGGCCGGGCGCAGCTTCCGGATACTGGGTGGTAATTCTGCACCAGGGTGATTTTTTAGGATGTGAGCTTTGCGCTTACTTGCACTCTTATAAACCTGCAAAGCCACAAGAAACCCAGAACACAGCTATTACAATACCTCATAGATGAACTAAGAACACATTCCTTTTCTATTCAAATATCAAAATACACAAATTTTGATATCTTGCACATGTATATTCATTGGCAATAGATACTGGTCACAGGAGACTGAGCGATATTTGAAAATCAGAAAATCTATCCTATACGTACCTTATCACAATACTGACAAAAGTAGTCTCTGTTGGGCTTAATGATAGGCAGTGTCAGCTCAGGAACCTCCTCTATTCGCATCTCAGGGTGGCGCTTTGACAGGTGATTCACCTGTAATAAATTGAGTAAATAAATCACTGATTCCTAGAAAAAGCATTATGCAAATTGAGTTTGTTATATTAAGCAAGATATTTAAGAGACACATGTGGTACATAGTAAAAAAGAGAAGGTTATCACCAGCATTCCTCTCCGTCTGAATCCCATCATGCAGAGCCGGCATTTAAACATAAAGCTCTCAAAGTCAGTGGCGGGCTCTTTTTGCTTCAGAGACTTTGTGCGATGGATGCGATCAGCTTTCTTGGCCTCGCGCTCTGGGTTGTGCATGCGCTGCATGTGCTCTCTCAATTTATCTTTCCTCTGAATAATGAACAGTAAACTTTTTTTTACAAATATTCTCATTAACAGTTCTAATCAAACCCACTATATGACTGGGCTTAACAAATACTGGACTACCTGGCTCTTTCACAGACACTTTGAGAATCATTGGTCTAACAGTGTATAGCCAAAAGTATGTGAACAACTGATCGGGATGCTCATGTGCGGTTCTTGAACATCCTATTCTAGATTTGGTCTGCTGTATTGGTCACCGCTCATTTGGGAAGGCATGCCACTATATTGTGGAGTGTGGCTGTGGGAATGTGTGTCCATTCAACCATAAGAGCATTAGTGAGTTTAGTGGGCACGGATATCAGGGAAGAAGACCCAGTGTGCAGTCTGCATTCCAATTCAACTAAAAGTTGTTCAGTGGAGTTGACATCAGGGCTCTAAGCAGGCTACCCATGTTCTTCTAGTCCAGCCTTGGCAAACTGTGTCTTTATAGGCCCTGCTTTGTTCACAGGGAACTGTCAGTTTTGGTCTAGGCAAGTAAATGGAAATTGTAATTACAGCATACAAAGTCATTCTAGACAGTTGTGTGCCTCCAACATTGTGGCAACAGTTTGGGGAACGCCCAAATATGAATGCAATGGTCTGGTGTCCAAATATTTTTGGCCATACAATATACACAATGAAATTCAATTCAATTTAATTACATTTATAAAGGACTTAAAAATAAACAACGCCTCATTACAGAAATCTGGACAGAGATCAGTGCAAGCCAGTAGCAACAGTGGCAAGGAAAATCTGCCTGAGATGACAAGTGAAAAAATTCTTGAGTAGAACAATACTCAAATCCTCTTTTCAAAAAAATTAGTGCTACTAAATTTCTTTAAAATGCAGTCAAATAACGATAAAGCCATGTTTAAAGACACTTACCTTGAACTGCTTGCCACAGGTTGAACACAGGAAGTCTTTGCGATCAGAGTGGCGCAACATATGCAGCCGGAGCTTGTCTGGACGGCAGAAGGCTTTATCACATTCCATACACTGGAATATCTTCTCTGAATGGAAGCTCCGCACATGCTTCTTTACCTGCTCATATTAACAATAACGATATGACACTTGCAGAGAAACAGGTTAAGAAAGACAATTTACTCCATGGCTATACTGTCTAGAAAATCAAGTCTAAATATGCTGTATGAGACCTGTATGAAATCTGTGAATGTCTTCTTGCAGGAGGGACAAGAGAAGCAGCCATTGACCAAATGAACACTGACATGCTCTTTGAGCAACTCCAGCCTGTCATAGGACTCAGCACAAAACAGGCAGGAGTAGTTGCGCTGCTCCAAGTGCATTTGAAGGTGCTCCTCCAGCATTGTACTGCTCAAAAAGCCTTTACTGCATTGGTGGCAGGTGTATCGGCAGCCTTCCCGGCTGTGGTAGCGCATGTGTTGCTCTAGTTTATCCTTCTCCCGAAAGGCTTTTCCACAAAGTGTGCACTTGAAGGGGCGGAATGACTTCCTAATGAAGAGGTGCTGAAGAGCAGCATTCTGGGAGAGAGGAGTATAGGGGGAAGATGAGACAATTGCATAAAGACAATGGCATAAAATCTTAACCTGTGCAAAATTTTGTAATAATGAATTCAGAACAACTACATCTTGTGCTATCTAATGGCATTACATGTAAATGAAGCATTCACCGTGTATGATTATACAACCCCATTTCCAAACAAGTTGGGACACTGTGTAAAATACAAATAAAAACAGAATGCGACACCAATATTTAACCCATATTTAATTGAAAATAGAACAAAGGCAACATGTCAAATGTTTAAACTGAGAAATCTTAGTATTTAATTAAAAAAGGTCATTTAGAGTTTGGTGCTAGCAATACATTCCAAACAAAGTTGGGATGGGGCAACAAAAGACTGAAAAAGTTGTGTAATTCTAAAAAAACACTTTGTGGAACATCTCGCAACAGGTTAGTAACATGACTGGGCATAAAAAGTGAGAGGCAGAGGCTCTCAGCAGTAAAGATGGGGAGGGGTTCATCTCTCTGTGAAAGACTGCATGGGCAAATAGTGCAACAATTTAAGAATAATGTTCCTCAATGTAAAGTTACAAAGAAAGTGGGGATTTCCTCATCAACGGTACATATCATTAAAAGATTCAGAGAATCTGAAGAAATCTCTGTATGCAAGGGAAAAGGCCAAAACTCAATATTGGATGGCCGTGACCTTTGGGCACTCAGGTGGAACTGCAATAAAAACAGGCATGATTCTGTAGTGGAAATCACTGCATGGGCTCAGGAACACTTCCAAAAACCACAGTCTGTGAACACAGTTTGTCACTGCATCCACAAAAGCAGGTTAAAACTCTACTATGCAAAGAAGAAACCATATATAAACATGATCCAGAAACATCACTGCATTCTCAGGGCCCATGCTCATAAGGTAAGATAGATTGAGGCAAAATGGAAAACAAATTGGAAATCATGACTCCATGTCCTCCGGGTTAAAGAGGAGAGGGATCACCTAGCTTGTTATCGGTGCGCAGTTCAAAAGCCAGCGTCCGTAATGGTATGGTAATACTGAACGTGATGGTAATGGTAATGCTGAAGGATATGTACAGGTTTTGGATCAACATATGATCCCATCTAGACAACGTCTTTTTCCAGCATAGACCTTGCTTATTTCAACAAAACAATGCCAAACCGTATTCTGCACGTATTAAGACAGCATGGCTCAGTAGTAGAAGTCAGTCTGTGTGCTAAACTGGCCTGCCTGCAGTCCAAACCTGTCGCCCATTGAAAATATTTGGTGCATCATGAAATGAAAAACATGTCAAAGGACACCCTGAATTGTTGAGCTGTTGAAATTCCATATCAGGCAAGACAAAATGGGATAAAATATCACTTTCAAAACTCTAGAAACTGGTCTCCGCAGTTCCAAAATGTTTACAGAGTGCTGTTAAAAGAAGAGGTGATGCAACACAGTGGTAAACATGCCCGTGTCCAAGCCTTTTTGAACTATGTTGCTGGCATCAAATTCAAAATGAGCATATATTTTCCAAAAACAATAAAATTCCTATTTCAACATTTCACGTGACGTTTGTGTTCTATTAACAATTAAATATGGGATTACATGATTTATAAATCACTGCATTCTGTTTTCATTTACATTTTTCACAGCATCCCAACTTTTTTGGAAACAGAAATAAACTGAAATTGAAACTGAAATAAATGAGAAATCATGAAGATCCAGGAGTTGGACAATGTGTCAAGAAAATCTGAACACTGTGTGGTTGGTCCTCGTCTCTAGTCTACGTTAGATCTACCTGCAAGTCCACCTTAATGTGCAGCATTCAGTGGAAAAGAGAGACATATACATACATTCTAATGTTAATTAACACCACTCTTCTAAAACCATTATATTTTAGAGAATAGGACAATGTAGTTACTTTAAGGACCTGCTCTTACCCGAATCCTCCGAGCACGCCTCATGTCCTGGGGAGTGAGATGGGAGTCAGTAGTAACTGATGCATTTTGGTCCTCCTTATCAGCCTGTGAATCATTAGAAGCTGGGATTTGGGATTCAGCAGCATTCGCATCATTTAGAGTGTCAGTCTGTCCTGCTCGTGTCTCTAATGTGCAACTTGTAGCAGTTTCCACAGTATCTTCTCCCAGCTCATCCACCTTCAACCCATTCATAACCCTTCCTGCTTGTTCCTCATATGGGAGTTTTGAGAATGCCAGAAAGTCCTATAACCACAGAGTTACAGGCCAATTTAAAAAAAACATTGCGAGAAATTGAATAATGGTAGCACTTTCAAATCATACCTGGCTTTTATCTGCAGCCTCTGTTGGAGTTTCCAGACGGATAAATTTGGGTCGTCTGCCTGGTCGCCTTCCAGTACTGAACCGTTTTCTGCCCCGTCCTCGTCTACGTGCTTTTGGCCTACAAAATGAAAATTAATTAATTCTATCCTAATGCTAGACTGCTGAATATAAAACAAAAAGGTTTAAACCTTTGTATGAGGTCCAGTTTGTCATCATGCATGTTAAGATGTTGTTGGAGCTGCTCTGAGTTCACGAAACGTCTGTTACACTCAAAACAGGGCCAGTTCTTCTCCTGCTCTCGTAACACTAACAAGTACACAACACAAGAATGGGTGAGTGGTGTTTCCAACACAAATAAAACAGCTTAACATGTATAAGAGTTAAAGGAAAATTCCACCCTGAATGACTTATCCATCCATCCATCATCTATACCGCTTTATCCATCTGGGTCACGGGGGTAAGCTGGAGCCAATCCCAGCAGTCGTTTCGGGCGAGAGGCGGGGTACACCCTGGGCAGGTCGCCAGTCCACCTATGGGCAATTTAGAGTAGCCAGTTGACCTAATCTGCATGTCTTTGGACTGTGGGAGGAAACCGGAGCACCCGGAGGAAACTCACGCATGCACGGGGAGAACAGGCAAACTCCGCACAGAATGGCACCCTGGGTGACCCGGGGATCGAACCCAGGACCTGCTTGCTGTGAGGCGACAGTGCTAACCACCGCATCACCGTGCCGCCTATGACTTATCTTTTTCATCTTAATTAAGATTAATATGTAAAACTCACATGTGATTTTCAGTGGCATCCTAGATTTATTGAGGAGTGAAATTGAGTTTACTTTTTTAATGTAAACTATTTATCAACATTTCACTTTGGTTAACAGTTTCCTATATTACCCACAATGCTGTAGCCAGTAACTGTAACTGCTGTAACCCAGTGTGAGTCAGATCTTGCTTTATTTCTACCTAAAGCAGCATATGACGTAGCAATTGAGTCCTTTAGTCTGTCCAGCTTTCTTACCTTCTCATCTATAAACCTTTGTCAAACAGATAAGCTTCCAAAACATACTAATTCCACAATCAGTGCCATTGTGTTTATCGTAGATTGCCAACTACCCGAGTGTGTGCTGTAACGTAGTGCAAGTGCATTGTATAGCTGCACCGCATTCTGAGAGTGTGTCCAGCGTTTTCATCAATGCCCCCATTACATTTGCACAGGAGTTCTCATTAATATGACATTGAACATCCCTGAGATCAGATCTTGCTCGTTTGTTTATAGAAGCTGACAGCAAAATCTGAGAGTTATCACTTATGTTTGAGATCATTTAATTGCTTTTTTCCTACTGAACACCTTTGTAGCTGTCCATTGTAATGTCTTGTGACAGACTACCGCTAACTTCTAATGGGAGTAATAGAAATATAGCACCAACAAATTTGCACCAGAATCACTGAGCACTTCAAATATATTTCAATATAACCTTATTTAATGTTTTTGACCAGTCATCCTACCAAGCTGAAAAACAGTCAGAAAATATCTACTTCCAAAAAAATCATTACCCTTCCTCTCTTCTTCTGTGATTTCATGAATCTTTTTATTCACAAACTCTGCATATGATGCAGCATACCAGACCTGTAGGAAAAAAAAACATTGAACGTCCACTTGAGGTATAGTTGCTGAAGTGGGGGGACGACAAATAAATTTTACTACTCTTATACAAAATACTCGCAGCTGATGCCCACCTTAAGCTCCTGTTTTGGTGGAATGTTTCTGATAGTGGTGTAGAAGATATCTGAGCCATACTGATAGGCCACCAGGTTCTGCTCCAGGTGGTTTTCAGCAGGACGAACAAACATCATCCAGTTACAGCGATCTTCATCAGACAGGCTTACCCACAAGTCCTCCGATCTCTCACTGTCTTTTTGAGGGTCCAACATGCATAACTGTCAGGTAAAAATGTGAACAGGTTTGTTAGAGACCAAGTCTACAATATATGATGTTTACATACTATTTACTTATACCCAGCAGACAAAATGAATAATGCAACAGTTCATGAACTAAAATTTGCATAATTGCCATTGTGATTTACATAGAACTCAGATCTCAGACCTTAAGCTGAAAGTGGCTGTCCTGCAGTTCACGCTGTGGCACCAGCGGCCCCTCCACGGGTCCAAACTGAGTACGTTTTGGAATGCGCCTCTTGGAAAAGACGCCTCCCTGGAAGTGGTCAATGTAGAGGATGAGAGGAAGGCTAGCACGAGCTTTGGACATCACAGGTCTGTTAACAATTGGGTAGAGAGGACCATGCTTCAAGCACACGCCTGGGTTGGCATTATTACATTCCTCACACCCTGTAATAAAAAAAGTTAGAAAAAATACAGAAGGTGCAAGAACTAAACACAACATCTATATGCATTTTGACTTTTTGCAACAATTTACTGTAATTAGTCACAGTCTGGAGCCCTGGTTGACATTCAGATTTGAACATTTAGTCGCATTTTACGAACATTTCTGGAGACAGTGCAACTGAATTTATAATTAGGTCCAGCAGTGCAACTTGCAAATATTCCTCTCCATTTGCTTTTTCTTTTATATTTAAATAATCATATATCAAGTGTAACACCAGGAGAGAGTGAGAACTGATGTGAGTGCATGCACATGCGTGCGTATGGGTGAGTGCTGATTTCATTGGCCCTAACTAATTTCCATAAACAATATAATAGCTCACATTCGTTCACAATGTTTTTATACAAAGTTAATTTTTATTACCTGGGACATTTACGATGATACATTTTTTATTTAAAATAAGTCTGCAAGTAGATCTACAGACAGAATGCAGATCTACTCGCACACAATGCAGTGTTAAATAAATGTTCCTTTAAGCTCAGCAATTCTGTGTCTCAGGCTACGTTCACACTGCAAGCCTCACTGTTCAATTCTAATTTTTTGCTCAGATCGGATTTGCCTATTGTGATGGTTCACATTCATAATTACACGTGACCTGTATCTGACGTTAATGAGAACGCGTCTGTCCTCCAAAATGGCACGCATGCGCACAGTGATTTTGCACGAGTCCTGCGTCAACAACAACAAAAACATATTTATGAGACAACTCATTGTATTAAAACTAACGAAATAGAAGTGCTAGCTTGGCAAAAAATGCCACCGTAGCGCTAATAAATGCTGCCGACAGCGGAGAATAAACTTGATTTTAGCCGCAGCCCTTGAGGTTAGCCGCAACCAAACCCTAACCTCAGCCGTAACACTTAAAGCTTAAAGTTAACCTTAAAATATTAACTTTAAATCGAACATGCAACCGCTATAGCATATCTCGATAGGTAACACAAACTGAAAGAACACCTTGCTGGCTGATGACGACACTCAGCACACAGCGCATGCGTACAGGCAAAAAGACGTGTGAATTCCGATCAGAGCGTTCTCATTCCAGTCACATAGAGGCAAATCGGATACGTATCGGATTTGTTACCACGTATCTAATTTGAAAAGATCAGATTTGCGTATCCACACAGCCCTGAAAAGATCAGATCTGTGTCACATTAAGGCAAAAAATCTAAATAATAACTAAAAGTTAGTCTGGAACCCTGTCAATTAAAAAATGAATCCAGAATCAACTTTTGCTGTTAATGCAGCAGTGTAGTAACACTAGCACAGTGCAAAGCGCACTTTCAAGATCTCTGAATTGCTGACCCTATCATACTGCACTAACTTAAGATCATTTGTTTGGTGTTATACACACTACACAATTGCTTGCAGACAAGGCTCACATGCTACATGATCTTTCACATGGATAGGTCCCCACTGTAGAACACCTGATCTCTAAATCCTGCTTCCTTAATCATGTGACTTTGTCACTGTTTTGTACTGATATAACAAATAGCAAAAATAAGAGAAAACGTGGAGGAAACACTGACTGGGAAACATCAGTTCCCAGGAGATCCTATGAATACTGGCTTGTACCAGCAAATTCTACAGGAGAATGTCCATGAACTGAGGCTTTACTGTAAATGAGTCATGCAGCAAGACAACAAGCCTAAGAACACAAGTAAGTCTACAAACAAATTAACCCAACAGAAATGTTGTGGAAGGAGGCAAAAAAAAAAAAGTGCAAAAAAAGTCCACCAATATCACCGAGTTGAAGCAGTTTTGTAAAGAAGAACGGTCCAAAATTCCTTCAATCTGTCATGCAGGACTGACAACCAGTTACTGGAAACATTTATAATTATATCATCATTACTGCTGCTCAAGAGGGTCACACCAGTTACTGAAAGCAAAGGTTCACATACTTTTTCTGACAAATATATTTTATGTTGCATCATTTTTGCTAAAAAAAAAATACATGTAAAAACTAAAATGTTTGTGTCTTTTGTTTTATTGGGCTCTCTGTATCTAGTTTTCGGACTTGGAAATCGGATCACTTTTCAGGTCAAATATATGCAGAAACACAAAAATTGCTGTCTAAAAGCTTTCTAGCAAAGTGTACCAAAGTGTGCATATTCAGCCTATCATCTGTAAATACTGTATCAAGGGCACATGTCACATTCACACTTTAAATTACATTACTTATGTGATTTTGCACTCACAGAGATGCTGAGGAGTGAAGGGTTGAGGTGGCCTGGGTTCCCAATCATCCAGTTCTGACTCATCTCTATTCTCATCATCATCATCATCATCTTCATCCTCAGAGTCCACAGTAGAGTCTGTAGCTGCCAAAGGACTGACTGACGGCTCCGTGATTGAAGGGAGAGTACTGCTGGGCAGTTGATTCTAAGTGTGGAAGAAAAAAGGATCAATTTCATGATAATCATTTAATGGAATAATTTTGTGAAACATATCTATCTTCTAATATTCTCCATTGATATTTCCATGTACTTGATCAGACTTCACAGGTTCCAAGTTCGTTTTTCCTTGCACTGGACCAACAACGCTGATGTAGATAGGATATAATGGCACTCAAAATATTTTCTATAAATATCTGTCTCAAATTGTATACAGCTTTTATTGTCAAGGAAGTTGTAAGTCTGGTTTAGAACCAGACTTAACGTAAGCTACAAAAATTAACAAAACTTTACTGTGTAGGTGACAATTTGACACATTTTTGTAAGCCTGTTTATTCTTTTTGGGTCAAATCTTCATCCTTTTTTCAGCAATAAAACTAAAGAAGTGTAGGCACGCTTTGCCCAGTGGCCAGATCTTGCCAAGTTATACAGAACAATAAAGAGACCAGAGATGAACATTCTCGTCAAGCATGGAGGCAGTGCATTGTCAAGCACAGGTTTGTGAATAGAGGATGGATTTGGGATTGAGAGGTAAAGATGAGGCTGCACCTGTGGGTGATATTGTCATTGAATGTACTGCATTTCAGTGAGTGACAGTGAGACAAGAGCAACAGGTGAAAGATAGCTGAGCTGCACAAAACTGTACTGGATGTGTGTGAGCAATGAACGGTGAGAGAAATAAAAAAGGAGTAAAATAAAGAGCACTCGTCACATTGCTTGCCACTCTCTGAGTCTTTGATGACCCTTGCCGGAATCCACCAGACACATCAGGGCCTCCTCAAACTGCATGTGGAGAAAGAACAGTGCCTCCAGGCTCAGACAGAGGACTAGCAGGTGTTATGAAGCCTGGTCCAGCTGGCAGGTACCCCAGCAGGAGCCACAGTGGTTGCTGCGGCCATTAACCACATCACACTCTCCATTCTAGAATGGACCATAGGATGACCCCATCAGGATGACAAGGATGATACATTTGTGGAGGTGTTTGAGCATGCTGCAATATCATGGGGCTGGCCCGAGTGGAGTTGCAGTGTGTGGTCTGGTTGCCGTCAATTCTGTTAGGCAAAGCCCAGCTTGCGGCCAAACAAATTACAGTCTTAAACCTGCTGGAGTACCCAGAACTGAAGTATGCCATTTGAAACATCATTAAGGGGAATGTATTTGGAAGTACAAACTGTAGTACAATGACTGATGTGAAGTGTTGGCCAGGGGAGTGGTTACCAGGCCATCAACACCAGCTTAGTGTCAGGAAGACATGGAGGGTGGAAAGAACCCTGCTCCCTCACCCTTCGTGGGACTTGCCCTCAGGGATTTCCCCTTGGAGTGGACATGCAACAAAGCCCTCAGGCAAGTGTTCCACCAAGTGAAAGCAATTGTTAGTCAGCGGGTCCATTCATGGCAATGTTTGCAGGAAGTGTGCGATATGGTGATGTACAGCAGCTGGTGAATCTGCTGGTCACCATAACAACAACATTGCATACCCCTTCCATTAATCGAAGCCCCCTTGGAAAGAATTGGCATGGACTCTACTAAAGCAATCAAATCAGACTGCAGAAGGGCATTGCTTTGTGTTAATCCTGGTGGATTACACAACATAATACCCAGAAGCCATACCATTTTCAAGAGTTATGGAGGCACGTGTCAAAATAATCTCCCAGTTTGAGATGAGACAAGAGACTGGGAATTAGGAATTCAATAGATTCGAACGACTGTAACCATCTTTTTAATCTGTTTGATTAAACTTGATCGAATTGCTTAATCAAACATTGAAAAATATGATTGGAAGTTTGTGTATGATGATGCTCAGAATTGGGATAAGTTGACTGAACCCCTAAGAGTAAAGTAAAGAGCACATTTGAATTTTCTCAAGCCTGCCTCCTGTTTCCTTTTTCCTGCTGAACACAAGGGAGTTTCACATCAAGATTTGTGATGATCACTCAGTGGTTATATGTGAAATGCCTACTGAAAACTGACTGGCTGATAGTGGTGATAGGCTTGAAATAACCCAGTCATCATTAAAATCCACTTAAAGATTAGCACTAGGATGCAGTATACCAAATTTCATTGTAATAACACTTACTGTTCCTGAGAAACAGTTATTGAGATTAGCTCCGCCCTCTTTGTATGACCATACCCCAAATATTGGCAGCCATATTGTTTATAAATGTCAACAAGTTTTGTTACTTATTGTTTCACACTCTGCTGAGTAGTTTGATACCAAATTTGTGAAGTTACACCAAACATACTAGGACTAGTCTGCAAAAATTTAGTTTTTCCATATTATGCAAATTAGCAAAAGTATTAATCATGGAAGAAATTAGTGGGAGGGGCCTATCAATTTAGCTTAAGCTGAGAATAAAGAAGAAAAAAGAATTTGTCTATTGCGTGTAAACTGTAAATAGTAGTTTCTTGAGTTGGAAAAACACATTGTTGCTTTGAAACAATATGCTTGCTGACTCGTTCACATTTGATAAAAGCTAAAATATCTATAGCAATATTTGACAACATTTTCATACATATCCTATTCTTCTTTGTGTTTACAGCATCCAAACATTCATCTTTGTTATGAAAATATTGGTGTGTCTGATTAGATATGCCTGGAAATCATACCCTTTCTCTTACCTGTGACACAGGCTCTAGTAAAGCCTGTGGGGCATCTGCTACATTACTGAGCACATGTAGATTTGCAGCATTCATGTTCTGGCCACCTGGCAATAACACCGTGACCTGTGGCAGAACAAAAACATAAATACTAAAAAGCGACTTATAAACCAGGAGTTCTCAATATTTTGTTTTTTGTACTTCTTTAAATGTAAAATAAATTGCACCAAAACAATCAACAGATTGTTATGAACATAATCCAACTATCTAAATGTTATTATTATTATTTGAATATTTGCATAAATGTGTATAAATAATAGCATTTTAGCTAGTTACAAATAGAGATCTTTCTGAATTTCCACTGAACACAAAGTCAAAGTTGACATTATTTGTATTCTGAAATGTTTATGAGAATTTGATTAAACCCATCCATTTCAAGTAAAAAGTAAATTAGGCTAATAGCTATAAGAACTTAATATTGAATGTGGCCATAAGCAGTGATCCATGGGGTTGTGATTTCCACCATTGCTTAAAATATATTTTTTTAATAAACTCACAGACCCCTGGCTATGTTTCATGGCCCTCTGGGGGTCCTGGAAGCCATTTTGAGAACCACTGCTATAAAAAAACAGGCTGAATCTCAGTGAAAAAAAAAACTTGGCTTGTATACATTCACACTTATTTACATTTATGGCATTTGGCACATGCCCTTATCCAGAGCGGCATACATAAGTTCTTTGAAGTAAATACTGATACTGATCCACTAAGACCCGGACTAAGAACACCATCAGTCTAAAAACAACATTGGGAGGTAATATAATAAGTATACCTGTTGAGTTGTACCATCCTGCTGAATGTATGCCACTTGGGGCTGATCTGTAAACACAGCCTAAACAAAGACACATTATTCCATTAAGTAACCCTCAGATAAAAGATAACACACCTGTTCATTTACCAGTATACAGTATAGTGACACAATGTCACGCTACACTCTGAAAGTATTGGAACAGCAAATTTTTTTTTTTTTGCTATACACTGAAGACAAATGGATTTTGATCCAATACAGGACCAATACTGTAATAATGTAATTACAATATGTAATGTAAATTATGTAACTAATGTAATAATGTTACAAGGCATAGCCACTGGAACAATCTTGAATATTCTGAAAAAGAAAGAAACCACTGGAGTACTAGCAAACAAGCTATCAATCATGACAGCCAATGAAAACAAAAGCAGCTGATGATGATAGACGCATTGTAAGAGCTGTGAAGAAAAACCCAAGAATAACGGTCAGTGACATCAACCTCCACAGGGCAGGGGTGAAGGTATCACAATCAAGAAATATAGAGGGCATACAAGATGCAAACCACTCATCAGCAGTAAGTATCAGAAGACCGGATTGAAATTCACAAAAAAAAAATACAGATATAAGCCACAAAACTTTTAAACAAGATTAATTTCTACCAAATTATCGGAAAGGCCAAAGTGTTAAGAAGGAAAGGATATGCTCATGACCCAAAACAGACAAACTCATCATTCGAGCACAATGGAGGTAGCGTCATGGCTTGGACTTGCATGGCTGCTTCTGGAAGAGGCTCAATAATCATTACTGACTCATGGTGGTAGCAGCAGAATGAATTCAAAAGTCTACAGAAACATCTTGCCAATTTAGAGAAATGCATCAAATCTAACTGGGAGGAACTTCATCGTGCAATAAGACAATGATGCAAAACACACTGCAAACATATCAAAGAACTTCATTTGGGGAAAAAGTGGAAGGTTTTAGGATGTACTCACATTAGGTTCAATTGCCTCATCCCACACCTGTGAGCAATTATACCCCCTCCCCATTCCCCCACTGGTCTGTGCACACACCTGCACTTTCGTTTCGCTCGTGGGGACACTTACATCATCATAACGCAACTTTTCTGTTGAAGAAAAGCGCTCTCGCTTAGCATGTTGGAGACTGTTTTTACATTGTTTTGGGCGTGGTGACACAGGGTCATCTCACATGCTGTACAGATGTATCAGTTATGCAATGCGGTGATTTTTAGTAAATCATGCTGCACACAAGCAGCTGATATTGCAGGAGGAATTGGCAGCTTTATTCACCGACTACAGTCCACATTCATCAATAAGGTGAAAGCCAAACCCAGTATTCACCAAACTTTTCTCCAATGAATTGAAAAGTGCATGTGATAGCATTCAAGTTCTGTGCCTGGGTGTGGTTAGCGATCACATTGTGCAACAGTTCAACTTATACTCTCCCGGTGGCACCTCTTCGAAGAAGCCCCAGTGAACCACCTCCCGGAGGAGTACACAGAAATCACACTGGTCAATTGAACTAGACTTTGGGGGTCAAGCGCTCCTGGGAGTGATTTAGATTGCATAGCATGAATACGCCCTTAGACTGGCTAATCAATCACCAGATGTCAACCCAGTTGTGCAAGCATTTCCACTCCTGAAGGGGAGACTGAAAGGAGAAACCTCCCAAAATAAAGACAAGAAAGAAAAAAGAAAAAAGAATGTAACAGTTTGGCCATGCAAACTTCAAGCAAGCTGCAAGGAAGGGATATAAAAATATTAGATGTTATTAATTTTCTTTAAGATTATCTGTTCCAAAAATTTTGATCACCTAAAATGTGGGTTGTCTGCAATCAAAGGTACCATAGCTTAAGTTGTTTTACATATCTAGAAGTAAATATCAGGAAATGAAAGCTCGTCATTCAAATACCTTTGGAGGGACTTTATATTACAGACATGAAGTGTGTCTACATAAACAAATCTGATTGGCGAGAGAGAGAGAGGTCAAATTCAAATACAAAAAACTTAGCCTATATCACCTGTGCTCCATCAGCAGGGTGTATGTACACCAGCGTGTGTTCAGCAGTCTCTACTGAGGTGTAGGAACTTCCATCTGTAGCGTATACAACCTGCTGCTGCCCTCTGTCTGGCTGGTCTCCACTGTACACAATTTGAGCCACGGTTCCACCCTCGAAATGCACCTATAGATGACCATGAGAGACTACAGTTATGAAAATAAATACAGCCACAAGCAGCGATGATGAGCCCCGACACCTCTGGCAAGATCAACAGATTAACACAATGCAACAATTAAAAAAGGCTAGTTTTTTTTTACTAAGAATGTGGGGGGAAAAAAACTCCCTGTGGTGACCTTGCTTAAAAAAGTGGCTAAATTATTGTCTTAACATACACATATAAAACGTTTTGGCTCTTTTATTTGTTTTTTCCGTTGAAGAAAAAAAAAAAAAAAAAAAAAAAATAACACTCTGTGAGGGCCATCCAGTTCTGAGGACCATTCAAAATTGTCAGACTTTACTATCCTTGTGAGGACATTTGGTCCTCATAAGGGTATATAAGCTTGTATTCGCACGCACGCACACACGCACGCACATCAGCCAGAACATTAAAAGCATTGACAGGTTATGTGAACAACTTCTCCTTGCAATGGCACCCTTCAAGGAGTCGGATATATTAGGCAGCAAGTGAACAGTCAGCTCTTGAAGCAGGAAAAATGGTCAAGCATAAAAATCTGAGGGACTTTGACAAGGACCAAATTGTAATGGCTAGATGTCTGGATCAGAGTATCTTCATCCTGCAGTGGTTTGTACCTACCAAAAGTGGTCCAAGAAAAGTGACACTGGTCAAAAACATTGCAATTCCATTTGAGTTTGGTAAAATATTACATGCAAGTAACAGACCATACATAAAGACAACACCAATTTTGATGACACGATGAAAAGTAATGGTTTTGGACATACAAGGTTTATGCCTGACATACGAACATACCACCACAAGTGGCAATGACGAGCCCTTGCACCTCCGGCAATATGACCAGACTAACACAACATGACAATTAAGATTTTGTTTTTACTAAGCTGAGTTGTGTGAAAAAGCCACTCTTTCTGTTGCCAGATGGTGGCGCTACACCAAGGTCTCACACTGGGCATAAGGATATCATCATAACCAAAAATCTGTGAACTTTCAGCTGTCTCAAGCAATCCGTGGACAAGTTATGATGCACTTCCTGTTTACATGACAAGACATATAAATTCATTATTTCACCAATTCAACAACATGCAAGATATGAAAAGTCCCATGCTTATGCAACCATATTTAAGCCTTTTTCTATTTTCGCTTCAAATATTTCTATTTGTTTATAAATGAATTTTGTTGTAGATCACATTGAAGGTGGAAAATGAACTGACATGATTTATCTTGGTTTTATTTTTTTATTTTTTTATTACAAAAACCTTTTAAAAATTAACAGGGGTGTGGTGGTCAGCACTGTTGCCGCACAGCAAGAAGGTCCTGGGTTCGGTCCCCGGATCACCCAGGGTGCCTTTCTGTGTGGAGTTTGCATGTTCTCCCCGTGCAAGTGTAGGTTTCCTCCGGGGACTCCAGTTTCCTCCCACAGTCCAAAAACATGTGACTGCTCCAAATTGCCCATAGGTATGAATACGAGTGTGAATGGTCCCAGCTACTAGGGGGCACAGTTGGTGTTTTGTGGTGCCAGTCCCAAGCCCGGATGAATTGGGAGGGTTGGGTCATGAAGGGCATCCGGCGGAAAAACCCCAGACAAATCGATGAAGCGGACGACAGACGATGCGCTGTGGCAACCCCAAACAGGGAATAAGCCATAAGAAGAATAGACTTTTCATGTCCTCTGTATCATTGTTTATTCATACATACTTTTTGGTTCATATTCATACAGTGGATAAAAAAAATGTAAAACTAAATCTTTTAAACTGTAAGTACAACATCAAACAACATTATGAGTATATTTAAAAAAAAAAAAATTATTTACCCTCACAACTTATAACAGAACAGCGCACTAGCTGCAATGGGTCTCCCCACTTTCGTGGGGTTTTGGGAGTGGAACATCATTAATAAGTTCATGTGTTAAATTCAGACCAGGCCCTGCAAAATTGGCAGGCCCAAGACAAGAGGTCATTGTTGGGCTAAGAAACATACAGTTTGATGGTGAGATGGTGATGGTGAGAATGAATACCCTGCATTCACCTGGTTAATGCAAGCTATAAAAGTGAAATAAATTTTTATGAGAGAAATAAAACTGGTGTCTATTTTTTCCCACATCACACATGGATACAATTTATAAAGAATTCTGGGACTGATGTACCTGAGCTGGACTGTTGGTTTCATTACTGGGGTTCTGATTCCACACAGAGGATGATTCCTGGTCCTCCATGGCCATCTTTTGAGGATATCCTCAAATTCTGTACTGCACCCACTCACTCAGCCACAAGTGAGCAGCCAGGTCATGCACTAAAATGCAAGAGAAGTCATGTCTCACTGTGTGCAAAAAAAACAAAAAGAACAAACAAACACCAGTATATATTATATAGATGAATGTCACCATGGGCATGAATGCCATGGCAATACTGGACAAAGTTACAGGTTAACATTAAGATTAAAAACAAGTCATGACCTCAACCCTATAAAAAATATGTGGACTGTACTTAAAAGACAGGTAACTCCCAAATTTAATCAAACTCTACCAGTGCTGCCAATTCTGCAATTCTGTGTTCACCTTCCAATTGACCTTCCAAATTCTTCTACTCACATACAGTTGTTTGAACTGACGATCTTGAAATCTGCAGTTGTTTAGAAATGATTCCAAAAGACATTCCTGACTAGTGTAAATCTATGATGCCGTTTACACTTGGTATTAAAATGCGTCTTGGCCGATCTGATCATGACAGAACTGTGATAAATACAAGTGTAAACGACCTTCAAGACGTATTCGCTCAGACCACTTGCCGAGGTGGTCTGGGGTGCATTTAACTACATTCTGTAGTGTAAACGCTACTGTGTCCGATGCGTCCGCAACACATTACACATTGATGCTGGATGCAGAGGTTGTTTTGAGAACAGCACGACAAGCTAGAAAAAAATGGAGATGTACGTGGTTGGAGTGCAAGAATATAATGAAGGTATGTTGCAGGTTTAACGTTTTAATATAATTTCGCGCTGAGACCTTTGACCTCCTAACGAAATTTGAACAAACGTGGTCAGCCGCACACCTCGGAGACGCAAGATAAACACAGGTGTAAACGGCGATGTGTCTCGGCAGTGTGAGATGCTTCAGACTTTCACTGGACGTTTATGATTGCTTATTGGTCAAATTTAAATCACCTGGCTCGATTGTCATTTAATAGCCACACCTCATATAAACGCGCACACACACATACTTGTATGTGTGTGTGCCCCCAGTTATTTGGACAGTGACACAATTATTTGTAATTTTGCCTCTGTACACCACCACAATAGGTTTGCAAAGAAGCAATATAAATGTGAGTGAAATGTAGACTTTTTAGATTGAATGTAGGTTCTTTCTTCTTAGTGAGATGTAGACACACCTGAGCGCTCCAGAATACCAAACTGCCAAAAGTTCTGCTTTTATAGGGGCAGTCACACATTCTGATGATTAACTAATCTTGTGCGTTTCATTATTAACACCTGGCTGTTAACTACTCTCTTAATGATTGTGGAAGTAGGAAGGCTGGACTTTTTTTCCATCCTGGTTTCTGAATGTTGGTTTACTTTTTGGGGAAAAATGACTACATAATGAAATCTCTTGCATTCTTTGTTATCATCTGAGGTTATTTGTCTGTTTATAGAAGTTGGTGAGGACCACACAATGGTTATTTAGGCCCTGATCGATAAAAACAGAGAACTGAAGGAGGGTGTACATTCTTTTTCCCCATGACTGTACAGGTGCTTTTGGACCAAACTGCTCTAGAGACTAAAGAGAGGAACTACCCCCTGGGAACTACACACTTTCAAGGGCTTTTTGTTTCTGTTTGAATTCGCACCTTGCAGACGCAAGCAGCTTCAGAATCGTATTGCATTGCAAGTCTGGACTTCACTGTCTCTCCATTTATCAGTGGTTTTTCTTTCATTTTTAATGCTAACGATAAGAGCTGTTGTTTACAAGGCTACTGTTTTACATGGATTTAAGGCTGTACCCGACTCAGCTGTTCAACACAAAGATTTTCTATACAGACTAGCCTATCTGGCAATTAGAAAATCCACTAGTGATGGGGTTTGGTTTTTTTTTTAAGTGATTTTAGTGATTTCGAACAACATGTCACGGATTCCCCCTCACGCTGAGTCTTTCAGAGGAATTGCACGTGCTGCGAGTTGCTCTTTGTTCTCTCTTTATCCGGCTGTTCAATACGAAGACAGGAAGATTTTTGATATTGACTATCTGGCAATTACAAATTCCATTAGTGATGATTTTCTCAGTGATTTCCTGTCATGTACGCCTCATGCTTCCTCTTTGTTTACATTTCTACCATATGGATTTGTCAGAACTGAGACAGGCAATGCACACGCAGTTCTGTTTAAATCAGGCTCTTATAGCCTATTTTTTCTTAGTTTGCCAACCACTCCACCTCAGGTTTCAGCAGGTTTCTATTAACCAGCACATATTGCCATGTAGATTTGTGCAAGTTTCTGTCTGCTTTATCCTTGTTATTGTGGATCACACTACACTTCTGTCTGAACCATTCACCATACACACACGTGGTTCCTATTGTGCTGGAAAAGTACCTACCCTGAAACAGTAGTTAAAAAAATCCCTAAAAACACCATTCTAATAACTATAATCGTTCTCGGTTCCTGTGGTGCAAACACACAAAAAGGGGGTACTTCTTCCAACAATTCTATGAACTATGAAAAGTTCCTCTGGTCAAAAAGTACCTATTGAAACGGGTCCAGCTGCAAAGCACCAGAAAAGTTGTATATTTGAGAACAAGCATTGCAAGGTAACTTCTGGGTGCTTGTTTAAATATATTTCAATCTAGTTAAAACAAGGATAAATAAAATGTTCGTAGCAGGCATGTCATAAAATACTATTCTTTGCTAAAGGAAAGTTCTCTTGTTCCTGGCTATCTATTCTGTTCTTAGGCTTGTTGACTATTTTATTTATGTTAATTTGCATGCTGACCGTATACAAAAAAACTAAATTAAACATTCATCTTACTTTATGGTGTCATTCTTGTATGTCCAAGATTTCAGTGCTTTTTCACAGCAGTAGTAATTAACATACGACTGGAATTATACTCATTTGTATGGTAAACTGTATGGTTCCTGGACAAACGTTTTTCATGGCAGCATTATTTATATGGAAAGATGATGGGAGACTGCCTTAAATGAGTAGGCTACATAAGTTTACAACATCCCGGCTCCTACTGCTGTCCGACATCCACCTGAAATGTATGAGAGCATCATATTTACCAAATTAATTGTACAAATGAGAAAAACAAATCATAATTTCATTTTGCATTTTTCCTTATGCCACCAAAATTTATTTCTGGTTACGCCATAGCCAGCACAACACATGGCGTGTTTTTGAATTGTTTTTAGACGCAAGTGCAGAAAACAGGTGGTCATTCTAACCCACACATTTCAGACCGTGGTCAAGCCAACCACAGCAGAAATCGGAGTGCACGTATATATGGCAGCTTTGGATGTCGATGCTATAGATTTTAATGTGAATTCCAGACAGTGTGAAAAGATTCAGCAGTAGTTAACTACGGTCCATTTTGGCACATGAGCTCTAACGCTTCCTTCTAACTATCTTTTAAGTAAGCATGCTTCGAAGGCAGCTGGGTTCCCACTTGCTCTGTATGCTATTACCTCTGGTGCTGCCACCTACTGTGTAAGAAGAGGTAGCACTAATAATGAAAATTAAACTGGAACTATCACAATACACCTCAGAGAATTTGTCTTGCCAGTATTCACGACAATGAAATTCTGTCTCATGCCTAAGGCCATTTTTTTGTTTTTTCTATAAACTTATTGCTATACACTTTCAGGAATTACAGCTTTCATTTAAGTAATACCACATGAGAGGAAGTGGTGTTTCAGCTGTGCGATGCTACTTTTATACAACAGTTCTACAAGCAACATTTTATAGTTAAGAGTAATAAGCCACACTAATTTGACAGCACATATAGCATCCCTTCTTCTTTTATCTTCATCCTATAAGCTTTCATATTTTAAAGGTCCACTATGTAGGATTCAACCAACTGAATACCGCCCCCTCTTCCAAGCGCATATTATAATGTACGGTGGCAGTCAGGTACCTGTAGTTATACGTCATTATACACTAATGAAAAGACACTTATGAATTCTATAATTACATTATGGAACATATACTAAATTTCTGCTAATAAAGACCCTCAAAGACCTACATAGTGGACCTTTAAGCCAAACGTTATATACCTTAAATATATCATTTGCCATGTCTACTGTTGTTGCTAACGCTTCTGTTGCAAGCGTTTCAAAGTAGGAAATGCAATTTTATGTAGCGACCGCAGACAAGTGGAGTGATACACAGCATGAAATGTTCCAGTGCCATTATACTGAACATGGGCACTCTTGGAATGTCACTCAACCAATCAAATTAGTGGATGGGAAGTAACTGTTGTAAAACTCCTGATATTTACATCTAGATGAGGTCAACAACTTAGAACATGGCACCTTTTGTCTGAACCTACCCATTTATCAAGTGATTAAGTATATTAGCATATGTGACTGAAAGGCATTTCTTGTTGCCCAGTTGTGCTCTGATAGATTCATTACTTAAACAACAAATAGCTCTGAATATCTACTCTTGGTTTCAGCCCTGAGATTTGCCTGTAGAGAATGCATTTATTGGTAAATGAATAAACAAACTTGAAGACCAGAGAATTATCTCTGGGAGAAGAGCAAGTCATTTTGAAGATGAGAAAAGAAAGAGCCGTTCCACAACAACCAGGCATTGAACAGCCATGCGTTCATTACCACAAGTGTTTTTCACAAGTAGTGATTTGCGTGAATTACGTGTTACTGATTGCACAGTTAGCGAATAGCTTTTTAAAGATGGCGGCCAGGAGTGTGCTTATTGCTTTACTGTTACAAGAATTCACCA
>JAQQZR010000037.1:14793370-14818150 GCA_030068235.1 Notoglanidium macrostoma | reverse complement strand
GATAAATTCAGCCACTGGCTTAAGGGCCACAATTTTACGGTCTGGACAGACAACAATCCCTTATCGTACATTATGACTAAACCGAAACTTGATGCCTGTGAGCAGAGATAAGTTGCTAAGTTAGCCCCATATTCTTTTGACATTAATCACATTCCTGGCAGACAGAACGTTGTGGCCAATGCTCTTAGCAGAGAGCCTTTTGTGAAACCACTTTCCCACCAGTTACTATCCGAGCCTTACAGTGACCATTGTGACCGGACACATGCCATGCAAGTCGATCAGCTGCAGGATGCTTTCCGTTTTACGTGCATGCCGCAGTCTTTGTGTGCGTCTGGTGCTGCTTTAGGGTCATTGACTGAGGAAGTAGTCTCATCTGTGCTGTCAGTCTATGATGGTTTGGACTGTTCCTCTGTTCAGCATGCGATCTCGATAGCTGGTGATCTTGCTGTTATCATTCCCTCTGACGATGGTGCACACCAGCCCGTGCCACTGGCTGACCTGCTGTCGCAGCAGTGCAGTGATCCTGCCTTAGGTAGGGTGATGCATTTTGTGAGACGTAAACAACGACCAACTCGACGGAAACGTGTTCACGAATCTGGTGAGACTTTAATGTTTTTGAGACAATGGAACAAGTTGAGATTGCTCAACAACATTTTGTATCGTGTCACGAGAGATCCCATGACAAAGAATAAGCGGTTTCAATTTGTTGTCCCTGAGGTGCTGAAGTTTTCAGTTCTGGCCGGTATTCACAACAATGCGGGTCACCAGGGTCAGCCGAGAACACTTGCCCTGGCATGGCAAAATTTTTACTAGAGTGGCATGGAGAGAACCATTTGATTATGTGAGAGCTTGCAGCAGATGTGTGGTCAGCAAAACTTTTTAGCCTGCAGCGAGAGCTCCTCTGGAGAGCGTTAAAACATCTGCTCCGCTTGAGCTTGTTTGTATTGATTTCTGGTCAGCTGAGCATAAAGACAAGTCAGTAGATGTGTTAGTTATCACTGATCACTTCATTAAATTGTCTCATGCTTTTCCTTATAGGGATCAGACAGCAAAGTCTGTTGCCAAAAAGCTCTGGGACAACTTTTTCTGTGTCTATGGCTTCCCTCGGAGGTTGCATTCTGACCAGGGCACTAATTTTGAGAGTGAGCTGATCGCCGATCTCTTGGCCTTAGCTGCAGTTGACAAATCCCACACTACTCCTCATCATCCCATGGGTAATGGTGGTACAGAGAGGTTCAACCGTATGTTAGGGAACATGTTGCGATCGCTACCTTTGGAAGCAAAGCACAAATGGCCACAGATGATCCAGTCACTGACTTTCGCTTATAATTTCACAACGCATGAGACCACTGGCTTTGCTCCATTTTATTTGATGTTCGGTCGAATACCAAGACTGCCGGGTGACTTGATTTTTAAGAATGTTCTTTGTGATGCGTCGGTTTGTAACTACAATTCCTATGTTAAATCTTTGGTGAGTGGTCTTCAATCTGCTATGCAGATTGCCCAAAAACATGCGACTGTCAAACAGAGACACCAGGCTGATCAGTATAACAAGAGAGTGAAAGGTTGCACTTTGTTAGTTGGGGACTCTGTGCTTGCGGCGAACAAAGGTGTGAGGGGCAAGCGCAAATTAGCTGATAGATGGGTGTCGACTCTGTACACAGTAGTAGCTGCGAATCCGGATCTGCACGTTTACAGGATCAGTGACCGACATGGTACTGAGAAGGTGGTTCATCGCAACTTGCTGCTACAGGTTAATTTCTTGCCTCTGCCTGAGTTCCGATCTGAAGAGTCCATTTCGTGTTCAGGTGACACATGTCCTGAGTCACTTTCAGCGGGTGGTTGTGATTGGGTTGAGTTGATGGGGGACGTCAGTGTCTCTGCTGTTGAGTTAGCTGTTGTTCTGTTGTTTGATGTTCTTCCTGATCTTTCAGTCTCTGTTAGGGACCGCACTTCTTCTTGGGTCAGTAGTCAGCTACATGAGACAGGGGCTAATGCGGACTTTTGTGTCGATGTGACTGTTGTTGAGGAGTCTATTCCCTCGGATCACATGGTACATGGTTCTTCCGATTTAGCTGATTCCTGTATCAACCCTTTGTTATCAACCCTTTGTTCTTCCTTGTCTCCTTCTAATTCTAGTGGGAATGCTCTGTCTAGGGTTACTAGGTTTGGTAGAGCTGTTAAACCTGTTAGAAGGCTAATTGACTCAATGGTTCAGTTGGAAAGCGTGATGAAACATCTTGTGTAATTTTTTTTCTCTTTTCTTCTATATTTTCTTCTTATATGCTGTTTTGTTTGATTTTTCTTTTCTTTTCTCTTTGAGCATCTAGTTTGCTCAATGGGATGTCTACATTTTTTTTTCAACTGATACAAAGTCTGTGTGGTGTATTGGGCACCATATTTTGCCTATAGGAGTGTTCTGGGGCATTGCTGGGTGCTGAGCATGCTCTGGGCATCCTTAACCCTTTTGAAGGGTGGTTTATTCACTGGTTCTCTTTGATTTTGTACAGAATGTTTTTGTAATTCTGGGGGTGTGTGTAACAGGGTAAATGTGTGTATAATTACACAAAATTCTGTTTCATTTCAGTTAAATGTTTGTGGTTACTTTTATTTGATTATGTGGTCTTCTATTTTGTTATGGCTACCCATAATCCCCCTGGGTTCCATACAAAAGCCTGTAAGCCCCGCCTTTCTCCCTCTCTCGGCTGGTTATTCCCTGAGAGCAGGTTAGAGTTGGCATGTGCTAAGGCTTTTGTATTTTATTTTATACTGTTGTGTATTTTGTTAATGTTCTGGTTATTGTTTTGTGTGTTGTGTGTTCTCTTTTGCTCTCTCTCTCGGCTGGTTATTCCCTGAGAGCAGAACAGAAGCAGACACAGTGAGGACAATAAAGTGGACTTTGTCCGATGGTGAACTGTGAAAAGCTGGGCTCCTCTCCTTCTTCAGCGCGTTCACACACAATATAAGTATAAACAATTAAAAACACAATGCAGAGTAAATGAGAACTTGGGGTTAGCCGTGGGGATTTTAGAGGTATAACTTCCTCACCGGTTACACATGGTACATAAAAGTTTGTGAACCTTTTAACATGTTCTATATTTCTGCATAAATATGACCTTAAACATCAGATTTTCACACAAGAGATAAAAGTAGATAAATAGAACCCAATTAAACAAAGGATATAAAATATTATATTTGGTCATTTATTCATTGAGGAAAATTGTCCAATATTACATAGCTGTGAATGACGAAAGTATGTGAAACTTTGGTTTCAGTGTCTGGTGTGACACGATTATTGCGGCTGTATTGTGCAGCAATAACTGCAACTAAAGGTTTCTGGTAACTGTTGATCAGTACTGCACATTGGCCTGGAGGAACATTGCCCCCGGTGGGTTTCCTCACATGAACTGCTCACAAAACATCTCTGTTCGATTAAGGTCAGGACTTTCACTTTACTTTGAATTCCAAAATATTCATTTTATTCTTCTTAAAACATTCTTTGATAGAATGACTTGTGTGGTCAGCGTAGGTGTCCTAATGCATGACCCACTTTCTCTTGAGATTCAGTTCAGACAGATGCCCTGACATTTTTCTTTAGAATTCACTGTATAATTCAGAATTCATTGTTCCAACTGGAACAAGCCTTCCTGGCCCAGATGCTGGCCGAGATGTTTAACAGCTATGATAAGGTTATTATGCTGAAACAGTGTTTTCCTTTCTACAAACATGCTTTTCATTTAAACCAAAAACGTCCCAGTAAAATTGCAGCAAGAGTGTAGAGGGAGATACTAATGAGGGAATGACTGTTTTCTATGGCAATGTAGGCTAGGTGTCAACATTACTAATTTGTCTAGACATTCCAGAACATTAAATCAAACTATAAACCATTAAAATAAGCTAATAAATAATATATAATTAGTTAAAATTGTAGCCATTGTCAAATTGCTTTGGTGTCAGTGCAGTAACACACTTTTGTCCTTGGAAATAAATGAACATAATCCACTTGGTGTTGTGCCATCACTTCACCCATTGCATTCTTTTCATATAACTGCACTGTTGTATGAAATAACAGATACAAAAAAGTATGAAGAAAATCTTTGACATGCATCCACAAACATTCTTTAAAAATCAGACAATGTGATTTTCTGGATTTTTTTTCTTCTCATTTTGTCTCTCATAGTTGAGGTATACCTTTGATGAAAATTACAGGCCTCTCTCATCTCTTTAAGTGGGAGAACTTGCACAATTGGTGGCTGACTAAATACTTTTTTGCCCCACTGTAATCCCCAGTTGCTCCCTGGGTTCTGTGGTATGTAGTTGCAAACTGACACACTGTTTATTTGTTTGTTTGTTCACTGCTTGGATGGGTTAAATGCTGAGAAAGAACTCATACCTTTATTCAAAGTATGCAATAATAGTGTGGTTTAACCGCAGCAAACTTTTGTGATTGTCTGATTTTAAAAGGCCCTCAAAACCTCAAAAAAAACATGCTGGACAAATTTTAAGTTTGACAACCCTGGTTTATATTGAATCAAAATGCAGGCACTACAAAAGGTTTTTTGGTATATAAAGCATGTGGGAGTCTGCTGAGTGGATTCAGCATTTTATACCTAATCAGTGGTTTTAGTTAGTTTATATTATTTGCCACCTCATCAAACACCAGAGTGTAATTATTAAATGAACAGCAAGAAAATAGTTTGTGACTACATTAGAGTTAATCTGCATTTAATTCATATTTGCCTGATTTTCAGGCCTAAGGATGCTCTAGTTGAAGAAAATAACACAAAATGCACACATTATCCATTAGTAAAACACAAATATTAGCCAGAATGCACATCATAGGGCTCAACTGAGAGTATGCTGGTGACTGCTTGACCATTCCCTGATAGCTGTTTTAATGAATGAATGATACATTTTCAAAATGGTAACCATGACTAGCTTAGAGCCTGTCATAGGCACCTATGAGGACCTGCCAAAATAATAGACATTGCGACATGGTCAGTGCAGGGGATGTCCAAACCAGTGAGTACATTGCTCATGCCCATCTTTGCTTTCTAAGAGATTCAAACACTGGCTGTATTATTGAAAACCTTGTACACAGATTATTGTAGCTACTTGGTATAATGCGAATTATAGAAAATATATTATGTGGTGGAAAAACCTACTCCAAATAATCATAATCACAAATATAACAATCTGCCAATTAGGGGAAATTTAGCTAAAGTAGCAGGCTCAGTAGTAAACAGTGCATAGTATACTGATAACAACTCTCTAGGCAAAACACAAAAAGGACAAGATAAAAGTAATAAGTGCCACTCACCATATGGTCAATACATTTTTTAAAACACCATCTGCACACAAACACTAGTTGAGGACAGTATTTATGTTTATGTGCCAGAAGCACCACAGATGAAACACAAACATGGGATGTCAAGATCCACTATCCACTGCCAGACAAAAATGCTAACAAACTAAAACCAACCAAGGCAAACATAGCCTTCATATCACACTCGTTATACTTATAATGAAAGGCAGCTATCCCCACATTTGTAACTCCAACTTGAGCTGCCAAGCACATAGCTCCATAAAATATCCAATATAAAGAGAAAGGGTAAAATTGTATCTTATGTTCTGGTAGGTGAGAAAGGGTATGATTGATGTATGATCGCATTTATTGCATATACAGCACGATACCTCACTCTATGACTTTGTTGAAAGAGCTCAGAATGATGCACCCTGAGGTATCAAGGCGTTTTACACTGCCCCTGCTGGTTATTGCATTTACAAGGTATAGCTCACGAACAAATTTTATGACAACTGGCTAAAATGAAGTCTTTTTGAAATGCTGAAAAACTCATATCCTTGTGGTATGTCTACCAAGTCTGATTAAGATCTGGAGATGCAATGGATTTAAATTAAAAAAAAAAAAAAAAAAAAAAAGAGCCTTGCATATCCAGATACAGGGCTTTTATCAGTTGTGTGCCTCCTATTTGGCTGGAATGAAAGCCTGCAGCCATACCTGCCTCACATTTCAGGCCAAAAAAGGGACAATGCTTGATTTATTAAGGTACATGATTTTAAAACATTAGTTTTGTGCATAGTAAGTACATTTTAAGAAAAACAGTAGTCTGAGCATTTAGAATTAGAACCTACAGAAAGTAATGATAAATAAAACAATAATATTAAACTAAAACATACAAAAATTGGAAAATGAGTGAACACATTTGTTGAAATCACAAATCACCCCAAATGGCACATTAATCCAACTTTAAAAGAACATTAGGCCAGTATGATCTGGTTGCAAATCATTTATAATAAAAAAAAAAAAAAAAAAACAATGATACACAAAAAAAATCATTAGTCACATTTTAGTGTACATTGTGTTGGTATTGTATGTATGGATCCCAGAGTGTTAATAATAAAAACATGTATGCTATATAATCCTACCTACACCCTTTTGTGATCTCTACAAAACACATCAAATAGTATGGTTTTTCAAGCAATTCATTATTAAGAAACACATTTAAATGAAGAAATTAAAAATTTATTTACAGTAATGAACAGCCTGGTACTTCACAAATTATACAAATGTAAAACAGTTCTCCATGATGTATAAAATTTCAATCAGTAAAGCAACTGTTCTACGCATTTCGGGGGCAGGGATGATTAAAAACTCTGTTTCATAGACACAGGCTCATCATGCTGTGGGTCAAAAAAACACTGACCTAATTTCAGCCTCAAAATCAAACATCGCTAAACAGCTTGTTAGTTCTTTTTCCATTTGTCCTCTCAGGCACATAAGCAAAATATTATATGTTCAATGTGTTTCACTAAAGTCCTGGTAACTCTGTTCTCCTAAAATACCCACAATCTTTATTCTCTCCATTTATACTCCTGTTTGCTCTTTAATCCAGGCACGAAATTTGGGGACAGTGGTGTAAATTCCAGGTTTGTTTCTCCGAGCACATCCGTCACCCCAGCTCACCACACCAGCCAGAAACATTCGCCCCCCAGCTTCATTAGCACTAGACATAGGACCGCCTGAGTCACCCTGGAAAAGGAAAAAAAATAATATTCATATATTATATTATATATATATATATAAAAAAAAAAAAATCAGTCCTCAGTGAAAAATATAATTCAAATATGTAATATGAGCATTTGTCTCTATAGGATCAGATGACTAAAAGTAGATGAATTCAGAGAAAACAAGGAAGAAACTACACCTGGCAGGCATCCACCCCTCCTGCTAGTACTCCAGCACATGTCATTCGTGAAGTGATCTGCCCATTCATCAGTGTATCACACACTGTGCTGTTAATGATGCGAACTTCTGCTTTCTGCAGCACTGTTGCACCAGAGCCTGTATATACACAGACACACTCAGAATTAATATTAATATTTATTATACTGAAATATTTATTTATATTCATTTAAGTCATCTCAGAGAAACATTGTTTGCTCACACCTTTTAAAAAATGGTGAGCTTTTGTGATGTACTTAATTGCTTTGACTAACCAGCTGCACTTAGAATGAGTAATGAACAGGTCAGATCATAACCATAAAACACCAATTAAACTGCGAAACCCACCTCCTTCTCTGGTGGCCCCCCAGCCAGTGATCCACACCGATTTGCCCACAGGGAAAACATAAGAGGAGGATGGCAAACAGATGGGCCGGATGGTGTCTTTGAAAGTTACAGCTTGGTCCAGTTCCATGAGAGCCATGTCATAATCAAAGGTATATTCATTGTAACTAGGGTGAGCAATGATCCTCTTTAGGTAACGCTTTTCTGCTTTATCCATCTGCTTTTGGGTATGGAGGCCCAGATACACCTCCCATGAGCCTGGCTGAGAGAGCCTAATCATAAACACAAAAACAAAACACACACAAACTAAAAGATGTGGTAGATGTGGGAAATAAAGCTTTTTCTTTATTCAGTCTATATAAAAATCCCTTTGTACATAATCTTAAGCAGTTTAGAGGTAGAAATTAACCTGATAACCAATCACACTGCTAGTTTGGAAGCATGAAAACATCTATATTTACCTAATTTTGGGTTCATCTTGTACGCAGTGAGCAGCAGTGACTAGCCAGCGGTCACTGATGATTGATGCTCCGCACACATGCACAGAGTTTTTGATATGAAGGCTGACCTGCCAAGGCCACTCACCCTCTGTTGCATCCTGCCCGCCCACAATGCGTGAGGACTTAAAAGGACGCATTCCACATACTAGAACAGAGGCAAAGGGATATTATTAACATCAGACTTCCACCCAGAAGAATATGACTTCAAGGTGAATGATTTGATACTTGACAATACCCTGAATCTGCTACAATATGATGTGATGTAATACAATTATGTCACATAATGCAAGAATTTGATATTTGATGATGGCACTGGGTGGCAGCGAGGGCATGGTTGAGTGCCAGCCATGAATGGGGATAAGAGACGGATTGAACAGCCAGGCAACAAGCGATTTTCTCACCCGTGTTTTATTACCGGCAGCATACTTATATGGTGGTTTTCTTTTTGGTAGAGGCTGTGAACTAGAGAGAGAGAAAGCTGGCGGAGCTGGCGCAACACAACACTTGAACTTGAGTTTAATCTTGTACTTGAAACAAACTCTTGTGCTACATAAAAATTGAAAAATAAAAGCCTGAAGCACCATCAAAAGTCACTTGCCTCCAGATGCCTCATTCACACACCCACACCCACCTACACACCAAGTTTTACACAAAAGATAAAAATACACACTATCTGTTCTAAGTTTAATTCTTAAACCAACAATTCAATATTTGACTACACTAAACCTGCTAATATACAACTTAGTATACATCTGTTCAATGTGTGGCTAGCAGAATCTGATGTGAGGTCTGATGCATTTATTCACAAATGATGCTGATATAGTAGAGGACCAGTATTTAAAAGTATAATCAATACACATCAGTTTAAAAATATGAATTACTTGTCACATACCAGCTGTCCTTATTTTTTTTTATTAATATTATTTTATTAATTATTTTATTAACATATTTTTTATTATTTATTAATATTATTCTATTTCAATTTAATTTACAACCCCATTTCCAAAAAAGTTGAGAAACTGTAAATACAGAATGCAAACACAGAATGCTTTGCAAGTCCTTTTTGAAAAAGACAAGGTATTTATTGTTCAAACTGACAAACTTCATCGTTTTTTTTTTTTGTTTTTTTTTTAAATATACACTGAATTTAATACCTGCAACATGTTCCAAAAATTTCGGGACAGGGGCATGCTTACCACTGTGTTCCATCACATTTTCTTTTAATGACACAAAATAAGCAGCTGGGAACTGAAGCTTTGAAAGTGAACATTTTCCCCATTCTTTCTTGATAAAGTACTTCAGTTCCTCAACAGTCTGGGGTTTCTGTTGTTATATTTTGAGCTTCATAATGTGCCAATAGGAGACAGGTCTGGACTGCAGGGAGGCCAGTCTAGTACCTATATTCTTACTACGAAGCCACGTTGTTGTAACATGCAGAATTTGGCTTGGCATTGTCTTGCTTGATTAAGCAGGCATGTCCCTTAAAATGACGTCATTTGGATGGAAGCATATGTTGCTGCAAAATCTGTATGTACCTTTCAGCATTAATGGTGCCTTCACAGATGCGCAAGCTACCCATGCCATGGGCACTAACACAACCCCATACCATCACAGATGCTGGCTTTTGAACTTTGCGCTGGTAACTATCTGGATGTTTCTGTTCCTCTTTAGCCTGGATGACAACAGCCATTATTTCCAAAAACAATTTGAAATGTGGACTCGTCAGACCACAGCTCATTTTGCATAAGTCAAGTAGAAATGAGCCCAGAGAAGTTGGATATATATGGCTTTTGCTTTGCATGGGAGAGTATTTAACTTGCATTTGTAGATGAAAGGACGATCCGTCAATGGTCTTCCAGTGTTCCTGAGCCCATGTAATGATGTCCTTTACACAATCGTGATGGTTTTTAATGAAGTGCTGCCTGAAGGCTCAAATGTCACTGGCATTCACTGTTGTTTTTTGGCCTTGGCCCTTACATGCAAAGATTTCTCTGGATTCTATGAATCTTTTGATGAGATTATAGTTTGTAAATGTGAAATACCTATATTTCTTGCAATTTAAATGTATTGCGTTGTTCTTGAACTATTTGACCATGCAATTTTTCCAGAATCTGGTGAACTTCCCCTCCATCCTTGTAATAAATGATAATGTCCTTTTAATATCCAATCATGATCCGGTCACCTGCTACTGATTACCCTATTTACCTATGGACCAAACAGGTGTTTTTTGAGCATTCCACAACTTTCCCCATCTTTTGTTGCCCCTGTCCCTGCCCTTCTTTGGAATGTGTTGCAGGCATCAAATTTAGAATGAGTGTATATTTACAAAAAGCAATACAGTTTATCATGCTGAACATTAAATACCTTACCTTTGGATTGTATACAATTGAATATTGATCAAAATGAACTTGCAAAACATTGCATTCTTTTTATTTACATTTTACAAAGTGTTTCAACTTTCTTGGATTCGGGGTTGCAGTTTCCTTTCAAATCAACGCATCAAATAAACACATCAAATCAGCTCATCATTACACCTCTAGAAATTAATTCGTATAACATGAAAGAATGGGATGAGGCCGAGGATAAAATATCTCCCCCCTCTTTCCCTTTTTATAATACCATTACAGAAGTCCTCATCAGAATTGTCGGTACAGTCCTGTTGTCCATCGCACTCTGGATTTTGCTTACTGATGCACTGGCCATTCTTGCACTTGAAATTAGTTTCCAGACATACAGAGGCTGGAAGGGGAAAAAAACCCAGACAAATAAATACTATTACCAGTACCATACTAATAAGGACTATAAATGCATGAACCTTTGTATAGAAAAAAAAATTCAATGGAACATGACATCATGGAGAACCTTTGAATAAACATGAGATACTGTTCATCATACAGGAGGAGCTCCAAAAATGCTACTGCATACAGTATTCCTGTAACTTACTTCTTCCACAGTCAGCTTCATCTGAACTATCCTCACAGTCCTTTTTCCCATCACACTTTTGCTTCTCTGAGATACAGACACCATTTCCACATACAAACTCTCCTACTTTACAGGCAGCTAAGACAGACAGAGAGAGAGAGAGAGAGAGAGAGAGCGAGCGAGACACAGAGATATGACAAAAGTTTAAATCACACAAAGTTACTATTATAATACTGGAAAACTAAAACTGTGCTTAAAAAAAAACCAAAAAAAAAAAAAAAAACCCACACAATTCTTACCACAATTCATTTCATCAGTTTTGTCTCCACAATCATCAATACCATCACATTTCCAGAATAATGGCTTACATAGACCATTCCTACAGCTGATCATGTTATCGCCACAGTCTGCAAGGTAAAAATTAACATAAAAAAATATTATGCACACACTATTTACTTATGCACTACAAATTTATATTAAGTCAATAATAAAGTAATACATTTTAATTGCTGCATAATTATAGCTACTAAACCTAACAACCCTTACATCTAATGTAAAGAGTAAGCTTAAAAATACTTTGTATTTCTTTGGATTCAGATCAAATACTAAAACTGGACCAGAGGTGTTGTATGAAAAATATGTTCCACTGAAAACCTGAAAGAGGTGTGTGTGTGTGTATATTCCACATCAGTGTCTTGCGAGTACATACTGCAATTCCGCTCATCACTACTGTCTCCACAGTCATTCCAGCCATCACAGCGCAGGGCAGAACTGACACAGCGTTTATTGTTGCACAAGAACTTATCAGGACATGCTGAGGGCACAAGTTGGTGAGAAAAATAATGAGGTTTTAATATCAATGCTTGTTGCAGTTACATTTGACACTGGAAGTGGCATAGACCCATCATGAGTTCGTGGTGGAGTCCTGGACTCAGCACTTACGGTTACTGGGCTCAAAGGCAATGTATGTTGCATTAAAGCCTCGATCGACATATGATGCATCAGAGTAGAAAACCACAGTCATTTGGTTAGAGATGCTGCTCCGCATTGTGGAAGAAGGTAGTTCACCACAAAGCCTTTGGAAAATCAAATAGTGACCTCATAACCTCAAACACCCAAGTCTTAACTTTGGCAAAGACTATCAGATTATGGGTATGACATTGAACAAAATTTATTATAGCATCAATTTGCACAAGAGGACCTGGACAACCACGCACAAAAAGCCCCAAAGCACTAATGGTGTACTAAAGATGTGTAATACTGAAACAGTGATATTATTTGCCTCCTAGTAAGCTTGCTGATGACAAAATGATTGTACAGATTTATACACACACTCAGGTCCACAAGTATTTGGGCATTGAAAAAGCTATTTTAGCTGTCTACCACAGTATATTGGAGTTAATAAGGAATATGGACTCAAAGTGCCGCCTTTCAGCATTAATTTGAGGGTATTTATCAAATCAAATCACTTTGTCACATCACATTATTGGTACATTGGTACAGTACATATGAGTGAACATTTACATCTAAACCAAGTGAATGTGTAGGAATTACAGCACTTTTTAGATGTGGTTCCTCCTATTAAAGGACTAAAAGTAGTTAGAGATATCATGAATTGTACTTTTTGCCGTCAGTGACTGCTTGAAGTCTGCAAAACACAGACTTCACCAGATGCTGAGTTTTGTCCCTGGTGATGTTCTACCAGGTCTTTACTGCAGTTGCATTCAGTTTCCACTTGTTCTTGGGGTGTTTTGCTTTCAGTTATGCCTTCAGCAGGTGAAACATGCTCAGTTAGTTGAATACAGGTCTGGTGATTGACTTAGCTGTCCAATGTCTGAAGGATTTTGCTGAATCTAAGCAGATAATATAGCCCTGTACACTTCAGAACTGCACATCCTGCTGCCTTTGTCAGCCATCAATACAAATAAATACATGGTTCCCAGTTCCACTGGCAGCCATACAAGCCCACACCATAAGATGAGGTGATATGCATTGGATCATGATAAGTTCCTTCCTTCTCTTCCCCTAATTCTCCATGGATGATGTTCCAGAATTATACAGCCTTCAAGTCATTTTTTGCCAACTCTAATCTGATCTTCCTGTTTTTGAGGGTTATCAATGAAGTATCAACATTCATTGATTGTTCTTTATCTGGCCAACTGTTGTGAAGGGTTTTTTCTTCACCACAGAAAGTCTTCTGTCATCCACCACAGTTGTTTTCCATGATATTCCAGACCTTTTGGTGTTCCTGAGCTTATCAGTGCATTCTTCCTTTTTAAAACATGTACCAAAATGATTACCTAATGCTAACTAACCTAAATTAACCTAATGTTTTCTCTCTCTTTGATGATTTGTTTTGCTTTTTCAGCCTAATGATGGCTTGCTTCACTGGCAGTGATGGCGCTTTAGAGTTCACATTGAGAAGCAAGACCAACAGATACTAAATGTAAAGGCCACACTTGAAATCAATTCTAATCTGCTTACTTGTAATTAAACTTGTAAAGGAATAACACACAGCTAACAATGGAACAGCTTAGCACCCAACTGTCCAATTATTTTGGCCCCTTAAAGCAGACCTGTCATACATTTTTGGAATGCCATGGTTCCTTTTTCTCATGCCATTTTAGAATGGTACCAAAAAACCCTAGGATAAAACAGACCGAGTTTGAGTATGTGCCTTTAAATTTAAATATGTAAATAAATCGTTCTGATTCACTTACATCATGGAAAGAAAACTCTGTTGGCTGCACCCTCTATGCTCTCATGTGAGAAACTGCAGCTCAAGATTGAGAGGTAAACAATGGCTTCTGTGGGAGAATGTAAGTTTTTTTTATGAATGAACTTGAGTTTGAAACAGGAAATAAATTAGCAGGCACCAAACTACAAGTGCCATAACCAAGACTACTTTAAACTTTATAACTTTTTTTTTTTTGTAATTTTAAACTTATTTTAAAATCCTATGTTTTAGTGATCTTTATTTTCTTCACAATAATTTTAAACTGGGATATCCCCATTTAGCACTGTTTCTGTAAAAATTAAAGCACAAATCCCTTAAGTGTTAGCTTGGACTCTAGGCCTCAGGCTGGAGCAGAGCTGGGTCAAGATGCTCCTGGCTGGAGCAAACTGATCCTGGAGAAAACAGCTACCATCTAGGCACCTGGATTTCTGAACTCTTTTCACATTTATGCTTTCTCCCCAAAATCTATGTTCATTGTTTTGCCAAATAACTATATATAAATGACTCCACCTCATGTTGCTGATTTAGATTGCTATGGAGGTCATATGTTTGGGGTGGGGTGCGGATCTAATTGGCCCATTCTCTCTCCCCATTTCCTTTCAATGCCTTTACAGACTAGGAAGGTAACAGCCCACTTTGAAAGTCCTAGGATGTCCCCAAGTGACACGGACAAATCTCATTTAAAAAACCGAGATATCTTGTATCGTTCACATGATTTCGATGTAAATACCCTCAAATTGAACCGTAAAGTCTGCACTTTGAGCTAATATTTTGAACATGAAAAAGCAGCAAAAAGTAATTTCTATTTTGTGTGTGGTTTTAATTTAATGTGCGTGTAATGTTTATTTTATACAATTATTTTGCACATTTTCATGAATGTTGCCAATATTTCTGCGGCTTGTACACAAACACACATAGTATTAATAAATCAACTAGTAAATTAAAACAAATCCATCAAAATGCATCACTCACTTCTCATTATCGACCTGGACATAATCCATCGAACAGGGTCCACCGAAAGACATCATGAATTTAGAAAAGACCAGCTTCACATTCAAATTAGATTTCACCTTCAGGACAAGATCACACAATATTATTATATGTAGTTATGGGAGTACTGAGATATTAGTTTCAGTACAAGAGACTGTCTAACCTGGATGTTCCATTCACACCTCATAATCGGTGGATAATATTTTGGATAGTTTGGTGATGTAAAGGTTTGAGAATTTCCTGTCAGAAGTCCACCACATGCTACAGGCAGGCAGAAGCAAGAGAGAGGGGAAAATGGTCTTGAATTTTACTCACCAGAAGGCATTTATTTAGGCAAAAACAGACTTCATATTATGGGACAATGTTAGTGATGGGTACTCCTTCTTTAACTTAACAATGCCCGTTGATTATCATACTACTGCCACCCCATGGTAATAAGCTGTATTTCCCTGCTGCCCAACCTCATTTAAATTTAATATTCAGACAATATTTGAATGTTTTGTATTGTATTTCTTGCTTACAGGGTATTATCTAGCAGACATGTTAGTACAGGCTCACATATTCTTATTCCTCTGAACAGCTTCAAAATTTATACTTTATTATTTGTGTCTCCATCTTGAATCAAGTTATTCTGTCAACTTAACATTTTTGTCAGTTAAAACCTGGGTATACATTAAGCTAAACTAAGTTTGAGAAAGTTGTGAGAAGCTGAAACTGCCATTTCGTTGCTCCCTCTCTGCAACTACTTAGCAGATTATCACTTAGAGAGATAGAGAGAGGGTGAGAAAGAGAGCGAGAAAGGGGGGGAAAAAAACAAAAACAAAAGTGTGTGTGTCTGTAACCTGACAAGCTACAAAAATTCTAACGACTCAAACTTTATGTTTGTGTAAAATATAACATTTTTGAGCTTATTACTGTGATGGACTACAAGATGAGTTTAATATTCTTTTAGTTTTTTCAAATTTCACTAATTTCCAAAGTTCTTCATTAACCTTCAGCCTTGAACCTTATTACACAGGATCAACATTATTTGAACTGACACGATGTTTACTATCAAGTTTTATAATCTGAAAGCAATTGAAATTGTATGTGAATACACAAGCCCAAAGACTGTGTATTAGATATACATTTCACTACCCATGGTGTACAAGCCATCAATTCATACACAATGCACCAACATACAATACCAGTAAAAGTTTGGGCACACATTCTAATTCAGTTTTTTTTTCTTTTCTTCATACATTGTAGAAAATTACTGAAGGCATCAAAACTATGAACCAACATACGGAATTATGTAGTAAGAAAAAGAGTGTCAGCAAAGCAAAATGTTTTATATTTTAAATTCTTCAAAGTAGCCACCTTTTCCTTTAACGACAGCTTTGCACACTCTCTGCATTCTCTCAACCAGCTTCATGAAGTAGTCAATTGAAACAGTCTTGAAGAAGTTCCCATATATGATGGGCACTTGTTGGCTGCTTTTCTTTCACTCTGCAACTGCATACCAAACCATCTCAATTGGATTTGGGTCATGTGACTGGAGGCCAGGTCACTTGATTCAGCACTCCTTCACTCCCCTTCTTGGTTAAAAATTACCTTTACATGGCCCTGGGGTATGTTTTGGGTCATTGTCCTGTAGGAAAACAAATGATGGACCCACTACGTGCAAACCAGATTTGATGCATGTCGCTGCAGAACGCTGTGGTGGTGATGCTGGTTAGGTGTGCCTTCAATTTTGAATAAATCCCCAACAGTGTCACCAATAAATCGCCCCTATACCATCACCCCTCCTCCTCCATGCTTCATGGCAGGAATCACACATGCAGATATCATCCATTTCCCTTTTCTGTGTCTCAAAATCTCAAATTTGGACTCATCAGACTAAAGTACAATTTCCACTGGTCTAATGTCCATTTCTTGCATTTCTTGGCCCAAGCAATTCTGTTCTTCTTATTGGCCTCCCTCAGTAGTGGTTTCTTTGTAGCACTTCAACCATGAAGGCCTGATTCATGCAGTTTCCTCCAAACAGTTTATGTTGAGATTTGTTTGCAACTTGAACTCTGAAGCATTCATGTAGGCTCTAATCTGAGGTGCTGTTAATTTCTGAGGCTCGTAACTCTAATAAATGTATCTTCTGCAGCGGAGTTAAGTTTCGGTTTTACTTTCCTGGGACTGTCCTCATGAGAATGAGTTTCATCACAGTGTTTGATGGTTTTTGCAACTGAACATGAAGATATATTCATGCAATTTCCCAGATTGACTGACCTTCATGACGTTCAAAGTAATTATGTCATAATAAATACTTATAAGATTGGTTCTTGACATTACATACATGTATATGGATTACTACAGTTGTCAAATAGGGGTATTTACTGTATAACCAACAGTCTCAACACAACCGATGATCTCAAACTCATTAAGAAGGCAAGAAATTCTACTAATTAATTTGTGGCAAGGCACACCTGTTAACTGAAAAGCATTTCAGTTGACCACATCATGAAGCTGGTTAAGATAATGAAAATAGTGTCCAAAACTGTCATGAAGGTAAATGGTGGCTACTTCGAAGAACCCAAAATATGAAACATAATACTTTTTTGTTTACCCCATAATTCCATGTGTGTTATTTCATAGTTTTGATGTAGATTACATTAGAATCATCCTACATTACCATTGTTATGTTTACTACCCTTGCACCTTACACTTACCAGGACTGCATACTAGTCAGCACTGCACTGTCTTATTGTCTTTTCATTATTGTCAGGGGCAGATCTACCAGTGTGGAATACCACCCCTAAAAAAATCCCTTGCCACCCCAGCTGCCACCCCACTTTTGGACAAATGGAAGTGAAAGCAGCAAGAGATGCCTCTCCCCCTTGATGCCTCCCCCAATGGGAGGTGTTTGCGCACATTCAATAGCAGTCGGCAGACCATATGGCATAGAGGAAAGGAATGAGAATACTTACTGTTCATCTATGAAGAAATTAAAATAAGTCAAAGTCCAAGGCTATTGGAATTCATATATGGTGTTTGCTAGCAAGCAAACATGCCTGAAAGCTTATTGGTATTGATTAAAAGGTCGCCATGGCTAAGGCAAAGTCAGATTTGTGTTCAATTCAGAGGGGTTGTAAGCAGGCTAATTAACACAGTCTACCTAGGTGAGAAGTTGTGAGGGAGATGCGAATTGGACAGAAGGTCAAAAATAGAATTTGTCATAAAATAATAATAAATCAGCCTTGCCACAGTCTATACTGTTTTTAACCTAAGCTTCAATTTGGGGCTTTTCTAAGCAAATATTGATATGCATTTGTGATTTGCATGCCTACTCTGCCACTCCTTAAAGTCGCCATGCCTCCCTCTTGCCACCCTGTGAATATTTCTCTACATCCATCTAACTAACTGTATATGGATAAGAAATGACAATAAAAGCTACTTGACTTGAGTATATTATTCTACAATGTAAAAAATAGTTAAAATAAAGAAAAACCTATGAATGAGTAGATGTGTCCAAACTTTTGACTGGTAGTATAGGTCAAGTCAATCAAATGATATTTACATTTACAGAATTTGTGGATGGCCTTGTTCAGAGTGACTTTCAGAAGTGTCAATATATACACACATCCTGATATTGATTCACTAGGTCATGGACTAGGGGTACTATCAGTCTAAAAAATTTTTTAGTTTTAATTTAATAACAAAATGCTAATTTATGGATGTGATAAATGTGACAAAGCCTAAATTTACCATTATGAGGAATAATTACCTATTACATGATATAAAATATTAAGAGTGTGTTTTTAAATAAAATGCCATTTGTACACCTTTTCAAGTTATATTACTTACTGATGAAGGATAATCCCCTAAAAAAAGCATCCGGAGACCATACGTCTGTCCCATTGTCTTTTGAGACACACACACACACACACACACGTCCTCACATACACACATTAACGCACACGCACACTCTAACATAGCACAAATACACATATCCTGGCATCCACACATTAACATAGCACACACACGTGCACACACATACACCCCCAGAAAGACATTCACACCTTTCACACACCACAGCTGTTTGAGACCATATGTCTTTGTTTCTCCCTTCCTGTAACCCTCACACCTACACACACACACACTACTGTATAAACTCTTCCTTGTCCCAATAAAGTTTGGATTGAGCATACACCTACATGCTGTGTGTGTTCAATCCCTGGAACCAAAGTGGCAAGAAACTCTCACCCACTGAAGTCAGATCTGGCCTGAGAGAACAAGACTGTCTCCAATACAATTTTGTTCTAACAATATGGGTGTGATGGCCAATTATCTACATACTTTTGGTCATATACTGTATGTGACTAGCTTAGGAAGAAAATGATGCAGAATCAATCACTTATAAACTTAAGGAATTGTTATTAACTATGTGCAGGAGAATATGGTTGTTCTTTTTAAGTAGCCTGAATGAGGACCCTTTCAACACACTCTGTACTGTTTGACTCTATAAAAAACAGTGGTGGATGAGTAATGATTCATAATCACTATCCTTTGTAAGCCAGAAGAGGATGAGTTGCCTTTTTACTGTGGTTTCTCTCAAGGTTTCTTCCTCATGACATCTCAGGAAGTTTTTTCCCTGCTACCATCATCCCTGGCTTGCTCATTCATATCTAAATCTATATACAGATTTTTGAAAAATGCTTTTTGTTAAAACTGTCCATTGTTAAAAGTACTATACAAATAAAAAAAAAAATGTAATGCAATTGAATTGAATTTCCACAATCTAAGAATCTATTCACAACAAAGTTAAATAAATTTTAAGTGCTTGGCTCTACACCCACCTGATTTTGAAAGCATAAATGTAGACTCACTATTTTAAAATATCTAAGATTCACAGTATAGTTTTTTGTGACCACCTACGGAATCTTTAATAACGTTAAAAAAAATCCAAAGTTTCTCTCCTTTAGCCAATTTTAGTTCCAAATGTCGTTAGTTCCATGTGTCATTACAACATAAGTTAAATACTTTCTCCCATTAACTGTGTTTAGTAGATGATAATGAAGTGTGAACAACAAGACAATAATTGAAATATACAGACCAAACTACTGATGGCTCCCTTAAACAGGTCTCAGTTATACCTCTAGTACTGCCCTCAGCCACTTGAGACACTTGTGCTCTGAAACCAGGATAGTTCCCTAGTTCGTTGGTTACCAAAGTCACCAGCATCACATTTCCAGAGGAGATGAAGCCCAGAGGGTTATTGGGAGAGTAGTGCCCACATTTCCTATAATACAAAAAACGCAAGAAGATAAGATTCAACTATCAATATCAATATCACATCAATGTTACCTTCACGTTAATATTAAAAAGGTGTTTGAAGTTTTTTTATATCATCTTTTTTAGCTGCTAATCACCAAAACAGGAAAAAAAAAATAGACTGTTAGTACAGTGCTTTAGGTTTATTGAGGTTTTAATTGTTTTGTATTTTTTTTTAGATCTCTCCCTTTAGATCTCTACAATGTGCTACTGGAAGCCAGTTGCAAAATTTCTTAGACACATTTATTAGTGTCAGTTATTCTGTATACCCCTCAGACACAAGAATTGCTCAGAGTGCTGCAAATGGAAAGTTAAAATACACTTATATACACAAATGTAATTAACAAGTCATTATCATGGTTTCAAAAATGGTACATCTATTATAGCATTACAGTGTATCATAAAAATATTATAAAATGAGGTAACAAAAGCATGCAGGTACACATGCGACATCTTTTTAAAAAAAAAAAAAAAAAAAAAAAAAAAAAAAAAAAAAAAAAAAAAAAAGTGCTTGCTCGGTTCTTTTTCAAGCCATGCTTCTATGTCAGATAGCAAATTGTATGCATTCTAACATGCTGGGAACAGACAGAAACACCGCATTAGAAAAGCAGCTGGCTAACATTACTAGCTGGTAATTCCAAATGGGCTAATCCAGTGAATTCTTTGTATGCATCTGCAATCTGATTGTGTGCACAATACTTTATCTGGGCAGAAAATTTGTTCTGGTCACATTTTGTCCAATTTTTGTGCCCAACAGTAAACTGAAGCTGTATTTAGTTGCTGTTAATGACCGATACATATGAAAGAAAAACATTTATAATAGGGAGTCATCTACAATAATGCTTTGAGTAACAATATCAATAATTCTTAACATGTCTCCATAACACATCACCAAAGAGCATTTCAGTTAAAAAAAATCTACCCATAGGGGCCTACAATTATGTAAACAACCTTAAACAAAGGTGGAGGGACACAAGCTCTTTCCCATGAGCATCTTATTTATATACAGTATATCTTATGTTCTATGTATATGTGAATAGAACATGTCCCCAATTTATCTGATATGTCGTCTACTCATGAAATATGCCCAAATGTATGCATGTGTTGCTAGAGAGAGAAAATAAACAAGAAAAAAAAAAAAAAGTAATTCAAGAACCAGAAAGATAAGTAAATAGGGAACAAATAATTTGAAAAGATAAGTCAGAGAAAACCACACAAATGTGTGCATAAAATGAAAATATGAAATAAAACATTAGCTGTTAACATTTCATTAGCTGTTGTCATTTAACTGTAAATCACTTACTCAAAGATAAGCTAAATTTATGCCTAGGGAAAAACTCTCTTTACTTATTAAACTTTCTGTTGTCTGGCCCTTATTTTCCTTTATAAGTCTGTTTTAAAGTGTATTTGCATTGAAATGCAGATGGGAGTTTATGGGTAGGAGTGGCATACAGATAAACAGTGACTGACAGACATACTGTCCTCCAGAATGAATAACGTGCCTTCAGTGCTGTGGGTTAATTTCAGCAAATTTCATAATTTCAGCCATCACATCCTGACATTTACATCTAAATGTGTTAAACAAATTAGAACATGGCATCTCCTATTTAAACAAACTAATTTTTCAAATGTTAAAAAATACTGGAACATGTGACTGATAGGTGTTTCCTGTTGCCCAGATGTGCCAGTGTTACATTGATTGATTAAAAAATTTATAGTTCTGAATATCTACTCTTGATCTAAGCCCTGGGTTTCACCTGTGAAGACTGGATTTGATGTTAAAAATGATAAACCAACACTAAGACCAAAGAACTGCTTATGGGAGAAAAGAAAGCCATCTTGAAACTGAGAAAACAGGGGAAAAATCATGCGCTATTGCACAAGCCTTGGGCATAGCCAACACAGCAATTTGGAATGACCTAAAAAAGAAAGAAACCCTGGCATACTAACAATCAGACATTGAACAGGTCGGCCAAATAACACAAGAGCAGATTATGACCAATACTCTGAGACCTGACTTTACTTTAAAGATGTTTCAATACTTTTGCTCATCTAAAGATTGAGTGGTCGCCCACAAAAGGTTGTTTAACACATCTAGATATAAACATCAGGAAATAAAAGTTCTGATCTACCATCTCACTCATTTTTGATCTCAATCTGAAATGCCTTCAATTTATACCAATAACAAAAGAGCTGGCCTTTCAGAGTGAACTGCAGTGCACATACGCATGCGCATGCGTGCGTAGCATATGTGTGTATATACAGGCTTGGTGTGCATTTTCTTTTTCCTTTTTCTTTTAATGGCCACCCAGTAAAGACACAATCTAGATGATGTAAAGAGCATCACAAGTTAGGAAAAGATTTTTTAAAGCACCCATCATTTTGTGATAGTTAATATTGTGGTTTTAAACACTAGTTAAATTGAAGCATATAATGCAGACGAGTGAAAACATTTCAGCAAGGTTGTCCCTGATAACTTACTTCACTTATAATTAATTGAACAAAATTTTTTTTCTTTCCCATTGCATTAAAGCAAAATTACTGTCTACCAAAATCTACTTTGTTTTCATTTCATAGACACCTCTTTCCCTTTCCACATGCAAATTAAAAATTAAATAACATTCAAGTATGAAGCACATGGCTACAGCCATGGGAAAAAGAAAGTACACCATACTTCAATTCTATCTTTTTACTTATCATGGCCGAAAATAATATTTGTTTGGTCCTCACCAATTCCTATAAACAAACAAATAACCTCAATTGACAATGAACACAACTGATTTAAATATTTAGGAGGTTTTCCCAAAAAGTAAACCAACATTCAGAAACCAAGAAAGAAATAATATAAGTACACTGTTCCTGGTTCCACAATTAATAAGAGAGCATTTAACAGCCAAGCGTTAATAATGAAATGCACAAGATTATTTAATCATTAAAAAGTGTGACTTCCTGTACAAAAGCAAAACATTTGGCAGTTTGGAGTTCTGAAGCACTCAGGTGTGTGTCCACATCACCAAAAGAAGAAAAGACATCAGCCATGACTTCAGAGAAGCAACTCTTGCTGCTCAATCTGGGAAGGGTTGTAAGGCCTTCTTCAAACAATTTGAAATTCACCATCTTACAATGAGAAGGATTGTATACAAATTGGCACGACGAGTGGACATCCCAGCAAATTCAGTCCAAGGTTAGACTGCTGAAGGCTCAGAAACCAACATCATGTGACCTTCAGGCCTCTCAAAGCACAGTAAAATGTTTATGTTCATGCTGGATAAAAAAGGAAAATGGCCCAGTTAAAATTCAGATCTGAAGCCCACTAAGATGCAGTGATAGGATCTTAAGAGAGCTATGCATAAACAAATGCCCTCAATCATCAATGAACTGCACTTTATGTTGTCTTAAGATGTCTTCTGTTGCACACGTGCACTTTTGTACTTCTTTGTTGTCCTATATGTAGCACCTTGGTACTGGAGGAACGTTGTCTCGTTTCACTATGTACTGTATATGGTTGAAATGACGATAAAAGCCACTTGAACTTGAGCAATGTTATAAAGAAGAGTGGGCCAAAAGTTGTCCAAAATGATGGTAGAGACTGATAAACACCTACAGAAAATGTTTATTTCAAGTTATTGTTGCTAAAGATGATTGGTACATGTTACTGAATTATAGGATGTACTTATCTTCCCCCCACCCCCCACTTGGTTTATGAATGTTGGCTTTTTTTTTTTTTTTTCACCAAAAAAATTAGAGTACATTTTGAGACCAGTTTGTTTTGTTTTCAGTCGAGGACCACACAATTGTTATTTAGGCCCAGATAAGAAAAACAGAAAATTGAAGGAGGATGTTATTTCTCAGACCCAATATTATGTGCACCTGATGCCTTGATGGGCTTGCAGAAGTATAAACCTTCATTAACTGGGGTTAAATTTAAAGGGTTTAAATTTGGGCACCCCAACAGAGATATTACATGAATACTTAGTTGAGCCTCCTTTTACAAATGTAACGGCCTCTAGACACCTCCTATAGCCTTTGATGAGTGGCTGGATTCTGGATGGAGGTATTTTAGATCATTCTTCCATATAAAATCTCTCCAGTTCAGTTAAATTTGATGGCTGCCAAGCATGGACAGCCTGCTTCAAATCATCCCATGGATTTCAGGATGTAGCAGTCAGGGGACTGTGACGGCCATTCCAGAACATTGTACTTCTCCCTCTGCATGAATGCCTTTGTAGATTTCAACCTGTGTTTTGGGTCATTGTCTTATTGGAATATCCAACCCCTGCGTAACTTCAACTTAGTGACTGATGCTTGAATATTATCCTGAAGAAGTTGTTGATACTGGATTGAATTCATCCGACCCTCGACTTTAACAATGGCCGCAGTCCCTGAACTAGCCCCACAGCCCCACAGCATGATGGAACCTCCACCAAATCTGACAGTAGGTAGCCGGCGTTTTTCTTGGAATTCAGTGTTTTTCTTCCGCCATGCAAAGCACTTTTTGTTATGACAAAATAACTCAATTTGTCTCATCAGTCTAAAGCACTTGGTTCCAAAATGAATCTGGCTTTTCTAAATGAGCTTTTGCGTACAACAAGCGACACTGTTTGTGGCGTGAGTGCAGAAAGGGCTTCTTTCTTATCACCCTGTCATACAGACAGTCTTTGCGCAAATTGCGCTGAATTGTAGAACGATGTACAGATACACCATCTGCAGCAAGATGTTCTTGCAGGTCTTTGGAGGTG
>JAQQZR010000037.1:14738851-14763442 GCA_030068235.1 Notoglanidium macrostoma | reverse complement strand
CTAAATTGCCCATAGGTGTGAATGCGAGCGTGTGTGGCTGTTTGTCTGTGTTGGCCTTGTGGTGGACTGGCGACCTGACCATGGTGTACCCTGCTACCCTGCTAACCTTCTTGCCCGAAGATGCTGGGATTAGATCCAGCTTCCCCGCGACCCAGATGGATAAAGCAGTATAGATAATGGATGGATGGATGAATATAATTATTGCACTAATACTGGAGTGCAAAAAAGAAGTTTGGGAGGTGGAAATTCTAATTTAATTGTTCTTAAAGACAAGGACCTATATTTGTATTATATTCTCCAGTCATCCAATCAGGTGGCAACCAACAGTGAAGGTGCAGTGATGTTAGTTGTAGTCTGCTAAGTGTAATAATTTCATTTCCCACCTCAATATGCAGTGGAAAAAAATGGACACCTCCACATGGACACCTCCACAAAATATTTTGTTTACTAAGTCAGAGCACATGAAGCTTATAAAAAGCTACTTAACGGTGTGAAAAACAAAAAACAACTAGTGAGCAACAGTTCTGTGAGAAGAAATGTCTTGATGATGAGAGCAGTCAGAGGAGAATGGATCATCTGATAGTTTAAGACTGGTCTTCACCACCATCACCTGGTCTTTTTCCAGTCTACATTTGTCAAGTTTTGGTGAGCCTGTGTCTACTGTATTCTCAGATTCCTGTTCTTGGCTGAGAGAAGTGGAACCTGATGTGGTCTTCTGCTATTGGAGCCAGTGCTCAAGGGTCCACATTTTGTGCCTTCTGAGATGCTTTTCTGATCACCTCGGTTGTAAAAATTGTTTGTGTCACCATAGCCTTCCTGTCTGCTTGAACCACTCTGGTCATTTTCCTCTGATCTCTCTCAGCACCAAGGCATTACCTCCTGCAAAACTACAACTCCCTGTAAATTTTTTGTTTTTCGCAGCATTCTGTGTAAACTATAATTGTGTGTGAATATCCCAGGAGATCAGCAGATTCTAAAATACTCAAATGGGCACCAACAACCATGCATCATGCAAAGTCACTGAGACCACATTTTCCACATGTCTGATGAGAACATTAACTGAAACTCTTGACCTTTATCTGCTATAAGGTTTTATGCATTGTGCTGTTGTCACATGATTGGTTGATGGTGGATAATGTGTGAAATGTACAGGTGTACACATGACTGTAAATTGTATGGGATATAGAAATAAATTGCATATTCTTAATATAAACCTGGATTTCTTTAATGCTACAAATAAAATTTAATAACACTGTTTTAAATCTAAAATTTTTTTTGTTATGAATGATTAAGATGCTAAAAGAATTTTTAGTTCTTTATGATTATTTTAGAGTTTTTTTGCCAGGTCTTAGATATCAACTTAATCATAACACAATTATCATCAACAAATTATTCAACACAAAATACCTCACCTTGACTAAACGGGCTCTCTTGACCAGATCATTGAGCTTGCGGAGGGCTGCATTTCGTGGCAGGTTCTGAATGTCAGCAAAAAGATCTTCTTCTTCTAATTCAAATAGCTTCCGGTTGTCTGGCACCATGAGAGGTTCAGACCAAAATGAGCCAATGTATACTCTCAGCACTTCAGGGGTTCCAAACACTTTCCCCAGGGACCACATGAGAGCACCATATACTCGCATCAGCTGCTGTGTCCCAACCATATCAGCCTTGTTAAGCACCACACGCAGTTTGTCCTCATTGCCCTTCAAAGCACTTATGGCTTCTGAAAACTCATCAGAAATCTCCAGCTTATGGGCATCAAAAAGAAGGATAATTCGGTCCACTCGTTCAGCAAACCAACGTAAGACTGCTGGGAAATCATAGCCTATAGAAAGAGGATAGACAAACTAAAGTGATCATTTTTTTCAGCAGCTGGCAAATCATTGTATAAGCTTGTTTACAGCTTTACCCAAAACACTATTTCTTTATTTACTAGAATAAAAATAGAAGCTACTGCATATTAGTTATCCTCTATTTGTCTGCAGCCCTTCTTTCATTCCTACACTGTTTCCATGCTTATGCATTCCTTGTTTCTCTCTCCCTGACTGTCACAATCTGTGTTTCACTCTCCCACTCAGTGTGTCAGATGTGATACAGCTGTTTTCAGATAGAACACATGTGAGAGAAACCCGTGAGCTAAAGCTCTCCCACACTGACACATTGGAATAACTGGGCAGTGTCTATTGTCTGAATATGCCTTTTTCCCCTATCAATATTAGAAAAAAATGTCAGATACTTTTTTTAAAGTGCTGAGTCTTTTAGATTTAATAATGGTTAGGATAATAATGGCTAATGGTTAGGATCATACATAAAGTCTGTGATGTTAGAATAGTTAGAAAATGCACAAAGCAACATGAAGATCAGCTGAGATTCTGTTACAGCACATGCTCTTGGTTCAGTTTAGTTTCACCATAAGAAAAGGAATTCACAGAACTCCTCACAACTACAGTTTCTCTTATTCTGAGTACTGTAGCAGAATGATTTTTTGACAGAGGATTAGCATGTTGCAGGGTCACTAATGCTAATGGGTGCTGTTACTTGAAGGTGGAGTTTCTTTCTTTTCCCCACACCGCTGGCCCCTCACCTTTAGTGTTGGTCTCACCTCGACTCACTCTCTGCTTAGCTCCCGACAGGATGCCAGGGGTGTCAATGATACTGATGCTCTCCAGAACCTGGCTGGGCAGCTGCGCACACTGGAACCTAACAATACATTGTTATTTATTCAACAATAGACCATGAAGTGAGAAATCAAGCTCCAAATGTTTCCTGACATGTTACTTAATGCTGTTTCCTGACATTTTATTTTCTAAATTTTGCAATGGGATTCTTTGTCTTTTATAGCTCAAACTGCATAAAAATGATCTCTTCTTTAAAGTGATTAACAATGGAAGCCAGATCTGTTTGCTTCTCTAGGACCTTGGAATTAATCAGAACTACGCAGGCATTTCCAGTCCCCTTGTATCATAGCTGTGTGAGATGATCTAATGTACACTCAAGTCTGCACCCCTCCCAGGTTGGGCCATTGTGTGGAAGTGTTGCTCCAAAAGCACAGGGGCTTCCTGAAGGAAAATGATCAGTGCTGCCAGAATCAAACAATGTGGCCCACTAATGATCGGATGCTTAGAACAACACAGCCACTTCCTCCTGCACTGTATTTATCAAGCTGACCAATTCCCAGGGCAGGAAATTGAAGAAGTGACATGCTCAAAACATGCTAAAACACATGGAAATTAAGTACACCCCCTGATTTTAAGTGAGTATTATCAGGACAGAATCACAGCCCAACAGAAATAACACAAACTACTATGCTTGAACAGAGCACTAAGTACTCAAGTCTCCTTAATGTCAGACATACTTTTGATTTGATATTTGTACATACGAATGGTTTCTAGTTACAATATATAGATTTATATCAGTTTCAGCTGTTTCAGATTATACACCTCTTAGCCAGTTTTGAGCAAGTAAGAGAAACAAATTACAATCATTATGTGACAGACTGGTCGTTAAAAAAGCTAAAGAGAGAGTTTCTTTCTGATTTAAATATTTCTGTTCAACTTATCCTGCTCAGTATAGACACTGACACTTTATAAGCCCTCTTATGTGTCATACATTACAGCTTCTGATCTAGTGTACTAGCTTTCATGACTCTCTCTTGTGATATCTCACCCTTTCTCTATGCTTCCACAAATAAGGCAAGTGCCTCCTCCTTTAGAAATTTGGCACAAGCACTTGAAATTCCATGGAGCAAAAACTCTTACCTCTTACTCCTTACTCTGCCTACTTCCTGAAGGAGGAGTGACTGGGTGACACATTCTCCCTTTCTTTTCAACTCTCAGCTTCTCATAATTAAAAACACCATGTTTTGGGTATGCACAATTATTAATTAACCTGTTCAGGAAAGTGTTTCCAAAGGGGTTGAGTTTGCGGAAGGGCTTGTTGGGGTCCACTATGAGAGCATTTCCGGGGATTATTCCCTCCATGTCACCATGCATGATGGCGGTGAAGCAGTCTGTAGTAGGCTCTGGACCCACACGGCTTCCAGGCACCTCTTGTTCCAGAAGGTATCTGGGGAAAGAGATCAACTGATTTCCCTCTATGTCAGGCAGCTTTCTGTTTTTTAAGGGCCAACACATCCTAGACCTATTTTTTTATCTTCCCAAATTATCAATAATTAATATTCTTACTTGATGAAAGTAGTCTTTCCTGTGGAGTACTGACCAACCACTAGCACCATGGGTTTGTTGTCAAAGTCAGCATCCTCCAGACTTGGCGAGTGGAAGTCATGAAAACCATAGTACTCCTCAATAGGTAAAAGCTTCTTACGATAAAGTGACTTCAGCCCCTCCGTGACTGTCCTGATCACTTCAGGGGTCTTCTTGACGTTTTTCCGCCCCCAGCGAGACATAATGTGGAGACTGTGGGTCTTTATATTGGTTTTGCTTCACTGACTTAATTTATGGGTCTTATTTGGACTCTGTGTATTTGTTTCCTTTGACTCTACAGGCTATTCTTTTTCTTGTTTCACACAAGGTGGTAGTGTAGGTATGCCTCCTAAGTGAAGTGTAAAAAAAACAAAAAACAATAACAGGATGAAGTTAATGTTGACTCTCTTGGTTCTCTCTCCTTAATCGTAAGATATGCAACAAAAAACAATTATTATGAACTAAGCATCAGCAAACGATGAATTTCAAGTGCATTTCTGTCCTGTTAAATACACTGCAATGGATGTTTTATTTAGAAGATGGTAAACACTCCAATAATAATGTCTTTTTCTTTTGGCCTGTGTTTGTCTGGAAAATGGTGGCATTCTCTTTGGAAACACTCATGCACACACCCATTCATCCACATACATAGCATTTCTGTATATTTAAAAGATTCATCTTCCAGTGAAGCTTAGTTCATTGACCAGAAGACACCAGCTACATTGTTCATTGTTGCTTCATTTAAAAATAAATCACCACTGTTGTGTAAAACAGTACCGTAGTTTAAAAAACAAATCATAACTTGTTAATGGGGTTATTCATACACAGAGAATCCTAGTGCTGTCTTAGTCTTAATTACTCTGTATGTATCCTCAGTTGCATTTCCCCTGTCTTTGCAAAGCCATTTTCAGTCTTGAAGACTACATGCACTGTTAATGTGAAAAAATTGCTTTGAATGTTTGATATCCTCATTTTGACAAGGGAAAAAAAACAACTAATCACAGATAACTCAAGAGTTCTCATTTTCTAGAAGGAAAAAAGCCATATTGAAAGACTAAAGCTTAGATGATTAAGCACCAAGTTCAGCAATATGGTTTAAAATTATTTCCAACTTATCTGGGGAAAGAAGCAAGCTTTTGAACGAGGAATTCTTACAAGTCTAACAATTTGCACAGGAGATGGAAAATTCCTTGATGCAGCCATCTTGATGTAAGCACTGATTGACATGCATTTCGTTTTAGTTTCAAAGCCATTGTAGTTTCACAGGGCGTATTTAAGAAGCATAAACAGCAACATGGTCTTGCCTATCATGACAGAATATGAGGACATCTTACTGTTCTTAAATCATCTGCATTCCTGTGATTATTTTAATAGGTTTTTGGCAGTTTTGAAAAGTCTCATGATTTTCATTAACTGCAGCTGTATTCAATAAGAGGAGACATAGAAATTAGGCATATTTACTATAATTCTATGAGGAAATATATTCAAAAGATGTACATGTAAGAAAGAATATGTAACAGTAAAGAATTACAAGAGAAAAAAGATATAAATATAAATACATAAAGGATTAAAATTTAATGCAGTTATTTCAGGTAAAAAATATGATCAGCTACAATTATTCTTACCTGTTATGTTGCTTTAACAAAAAGAAACCAAAAATATAAAAACATAACAATGATCTCGATACTTAAATTACCACTTTACCCGAAACAATTTTTACATATAAGGATATATATATATATATATATATATATATATGTATTTTTTTTTCTTCTAATTGCCTTCTACATATAAGCTTTTCAATCAGCTCTCAAATGTGTCTTCACTATGGACACAGCACTGAAATTTCTTGGATGAGTCTCCTCCCCTCCCTTTCTTCCTCCCTTTTTCCATGTCTTTTACCCCACCACAAAAACTTTCCACCACTACACACTCCAAGGATCAAACTGGATAGCTCATTGTTTTAGGGTTTAGGTTCAAGAAGGGTGGGAACAGGTAGGTGAAGGTGGAAGGGTAAACACAAAGGAGTCAAAATATTTGTATGCATGTGTGGGGAGGATGAAAGCATGATTTAGTGCTGCCTTCTTGCATTTTGTGTTGCATTTTGCAAAGATGCCAACAGACAGTCTTTGCAAGTTGTGCATAGTTTAAACAAGGCTGTTCTCATCAGTCAAGCGCTGCACATTAGTCTGGAACTAAAGTAAATGTAATTCACTTTCCTTCGGCCCAGCCCTTCACAACCCATGATATCAGTCAGAACTTAATTTAGCAAAAAGTCGCCACCTTGTGGTCAAAGAAGAACAGCTTGTAACCAGTTTAAAATATTCAAATAAATGTATTTGCTTCTCCCCAGTAACCATGCAGGTTTGGAAATATCAGTGACAAACATACAAATGCATGATTCTTTCATAAAAGAAGCAAAGTTTAATTTACAGTTTTACGAAATGTACAGTTTCCTTTTTTTTTTAAAAAAGTGTCATTATACACAATAAATACAATACAAAATTAATTTGTAGTACTATACATCAAATTCTTACAGTCCTTTTTTTCCTTTAGTCTTCTTTTCCTCATAATTAAGCTGTGTTTGCATTTGAATCGTCAAGAAGGTTTTGAAAGGGTCTACATTATGAGTACATAAAATATATAAATAAATTAGGAGGGTGTCTTTACAGCCCCTTATATGTCAGTGATAGAGTAACAGTTGCACATAATCAATTGTGGGGACGTTTATCTGCTTGATGATGATGATGGTGGTGGTGATGATGGACAGAAACAGTGGTTGTGGTTGCCAGGTCTGAGAACCATTAAAATAATTGGTTTCATAAATGGGTGACTACACCTGTGTAATCTTGGAAATATCACCTGCTTGCTGTGCCTGTACTCATCACTACTCTAGCTTGATTCAGTTAATCATACTCAACAGGAGTAGTAGAAAAATAAAGCCAAAGAAAACAAAACAGAACTCTTTCTTGGGTGGATTCTGGGGGAAAGAGTTGAGTAGCATTGGGTCACTTATGTAGGGGGTCACCTTTTTTTATTTCCTGTTGTACTTCAGATGCAATTTTGAATAGTAGAATTTAGAATTTAATCTCTGTTAGGAAACTATTTTATGAATGTCTCTTTTTCAATCTCAGCACTCACCACATCAGAAGTTGTGCTAAAGCCCAAATGAAGAATGATTCTCACAAGCAATATTTTAGTGTTGGGTCAGTTTCTATGCTATTGCAATTCATGATTTTGTGGTAAAGAGGGATAACTAAAGGCTTAAAGAGTGGGCAAATACCTCATTTTAAATTCAAACAACATTAAAGAATAACAACAAACCATAAAGGCAGAATTCTACAGTGGTAATGGTAATCAAGGATCATACATAAATTAAATGGACAGATAAAAAAAAAACCTCCCTCACATTTTGTCATAACTATTGAAGAGTTAATGTAAGACTTTAATTAAGCCCTGTTAACAACTAACATAAGAACTGTCCTGAAACTTCCCACAAAAGAACACAAAAACAAAAATGACCATGGCATGACAAAGTGCACTTCATGCTTTTGAAAGTACACCTAAAAGGCCTTACATTACACCTAGAGAATATTATTGTTCAGTAGCCATCTATAGACAAGCAAGGCAAACACAGCTAAACAACTAAAGTGATTTTCCTGCTTTGGCCTCTCTCATGTCTTTCAGTCTTTCAACATCTCTCGAATAAAAGGGGCTGTTATCTACTGTGTGTTTGTGACACCAGATTTCCATTCTGTCCTCGGCCCCCTAACTGTGGGTGCTGTGAAATGGAGGATGAAGATGGAGAGGAAGAGGAAGTGACAGTGTGTCTATATGTTGATGATAATGAAGATGATGTGCCCTGACGATGGTGGGTTTGGTGTTGGTTAGTTAAATTTCCAGCACAGACTCTGTCTATAGCTCCACGGGTCGGTGGGCCCTGCTGCAGATTCAGTATGCTATCTATAGCACACTGCAGATGCTCGTTCAGCGAGTTGTCCAGTGGGGGGCTACCGCTTGAGAAGCTGGCATTGTCCATGTCTGGAGAATCTGATTTAGATCGTTTTGCAGGAAGTGAGGAGTCTCTAGCCCAGGATGTTTCACCAAGTGATGGAGGGCCTGGTGCATGCTGGTCCATCCGAAATGTGCCCACTGCCCATTCACGGTTTTTACTCATCTGCCCCATGACCCTCCCCATGTGGTCTCCAGTATTACTATCCTCATCCTCCTCTTTATCAGAAGATTGCTGCTGCTGCTGATAGGCATTTTTAATGCCATGGAAAAATTCATGCTCTACAGATGCCAGGCCCTTTGACCGTGGGTCAGTGTGGGTGTGAGGGGGCTTATAGACACCTTGCTGCTCCAATTTCACACTGGCAATAACTGTTCGTTCTACTGGAGGAGAGGCGGCAGGTGCTGCTGGTGGGATGGGTCCCATGTCACCCCCTCCTGGCACTCCCGGTCGGTGATGGGGGCTGACATTCTTGCGGTATGTCTTACGTAGTGGAAGCCGGCAGGTGGTCAACTGATGCGCTGAAGTGGAGGTAGGGTTCGGTTTGGCCCCAGACACCTCATAGTGCTCTACAGTTCCATTCACTTGGGATGAAGAGGTGGAGAAAGATAACGTCGAGGACAACGGTGACCAGCCGTGAGAGACTGAAGAGGGAGGGGCAGTTGAAGTTGTAGTTCCAGACCCTGCATGTGTGGTTGCTGCACTGAAAGTGATAGAGGATGTAGAATTACTTGTTGGAGGTGAAGTCCTTTGAACTATAGACAATTGGGTTACAGGTGGTCTTGTTTTAGAGGGTGGCTCAGGGACTTGTGGTAGTGGAGTGTGCTGTGGCTGTAAATGAACTGGGTCTAATGCAGTGTTGTGAACCACTTTGCTGAACCCTGCCTCTTGCTTGATCTTCAACTTTAAGCCAATTCGCTGACGTGCCTCGTAAGTCTTGATGGGAGGTTTGCTAGTCCGCTGAGGAAGTGCATCATCATCATCATCATCATCATTATCATCATCATCATCATCTGCAGAATGAGTAGAGGATGAGGTGGGGCCAAAACAGCGCTCAGAGCTCAGCCCAGTGGCTTTTGTACAAGGCCGTAACACTGATGCAGGCATAGGAGTGCAGCTAGTAGACCACGATACCAGTGCTCCCCCTCCTCCTTGTTTTATAACTAGTTTGGTGGGGGGAAAGGGAACAGGAACAGGGTTAGCGGTGACAGCAGCAGTCACCAACGTAGAAGCAGGAGCTGGGGTGCCTGCTACCAGGGCTGAGGCAACAGCAGATTTAACAGAGCTCAGTTCCACAGCTGCAGGCCCAGTTTTAATAGAGCTCAGTTCCACTACTGCAGGCCTCACACTATTGTCTGCAACCCTGTTCACCATGCAGGAGCTGGCCACAAACTCCTCTGTAAAGAAACAGTAAGATTGTTGAACAAACATTATGATTCTGCATCTATGGCTTTAATGTAATAATTGATCAAGTCTATATTCCCTATGTTACACTACATCCGAATTGTTACAGCGGGAATGAACAAACCCAGTCACTGAATCTCAAAATGTTCCTTCTGTAAGGGTTCATTTAGAATTTTTTCAACTTTTCAAAGTCAATGCTAGAAATCTAATGCAGCAAATAACAAAAAATATCAAAGAAGCATTCTTATTTTTTTAAATGAAAAGATGTAGTCAGCATTGAACACTTTTATCAGTTTCATTTAAGTATATTTTATAATTGGAAAGCATGGTAATTTATAAATGCACTAACTATATTCTACCTGAGCAACAACCAAATAAAAGACCCACCATAAAACAGATATCACAGAGCCTACACATTGAGCATCTCTAGTTGTGGCTGTATTATTCCTTGTAGTTACAATTTATTGTGTAAACAAAGTGCAACAAATATACTTCATACTTCAATTTGACCTGCATTTAAAGATTTCTATTTAAAAGGTATTTAAGTCCAGCTTCCTTTCCACTATTTCTTAATTCGTATGCAAAATTTAATTTAACTTTACCTGGCTTCTCCTTGGCTAGTATCCTGTCCTGGTTCAATGCAATCTTCTCCTCTTGGATAAACATCCTATCAATCATCACCATCTCTGCAGAAGGACCCAGCCTCTGCTCAAAACAACAAAAGAAGCACAGACACAATGTCAAAGACGGGATATTATGGGTGAGACAGGTAGAGTAATATGTTCTGTGTGAACTCATACCCTTGATTCTTCAAACAGCAAGTGACGATACTTATCCAGCATAGCTTGTGTGCGCTTCAGAAGTTGGCTGGAGACATTTTCAAACTCATCATCCACTGGGCAGACAGCCAAAAACGAAATGTTACACAATTAGTAGCGAAGACACTTATGTGCACAAATATACTTCAAACTGTTAAATTTATAAAATACTGATGCTGTATTAATGTACTTGATTAAACCTGATAGTTCATATGCTTGGCTATTATACAAGCTTAGGTGCTTTACCTTTGCGGTAGTCTTGAGGGGAGGGAGCCATGCCCTGGTACACATGGTAGGGCAACAGCCGGCAGAGTGAGTCCTCAAAAGAGTGGAAAGGTGAGCTGTAGTCTGGACGCAGTACAGAAGCCTGAAGCTTCCTCAGCTGTTCTAATATTCTATACACACACCCACACCCACACCCACACACACACACACACCCCTTTAACAGATTGTCTGGACAAACCTATGACATTATTGTGTCTTCTACAGGTACTTCTATTAGTAAATTCAAGTAATTAGGAACTTCTAGGGGAGAACGCTAGACTATATTACTGGATCAAATTTGCATTTCTGATCTGATGTCTGAATATCTAGTTCAATTCTTGTATAAAACTACAAAGCCACAAAAATGGTACGCACCGTGCTTCTTTGCTTGGCTCCATACTTAAAGGCCTTTTTAAAGCTGATGCCTGTAGAAGGTCATAGAAAACTTAAAAGATGTAGTACATGATTAATAAATGCATCCACATGCCAAAACAGTGTAATGAGGTATAACACGGGAAACAATAGGTGTATGCAACCCTTGCCTGGGTTTGAACAGGAGTTGAAGGCTTCAGGGTAGGCATCTGCGAAAGTCCACTGTTCAGAACCTGAATCTGTAATCCTGGTTTACCTAATGTCAACCCTCCCACTGCACTTATAACGCCGGGCTTTGCCTGCAGATAATATAATTTTGGGTTAAAATTATTATAGTTTAAATAATGATTTAAGTATACATGAAAGAAAATCTAAATTAGTAAACAGTAGCACAGGTTGCTAGCAATTCAGACCTGAACAGACTGAGCAAGATTTAGAGGGGGTTTTCCTTGATTAACTGTTATTCCACTTGGCCCCGACGTTCCAGAAAATACCTGGGTGTCATGTGAACCTGGAGTATGGACAAAACAAGTATAAAAAAAGAGAATTACATGGAGCAATGTTAAATTACTTCACTGAATACCAAAATAGAGAGTTCACCTGAAACTGAGGATTTGATGAAAACAGACTTCTGCTGCAAGAGTGATGTGACAGATGCACTGACTGTGCTGCTGGCTGAAGAGTTCACCAGTTGGGATGTAGGCTGGTCAGGCAGTTTGCTAAACTGAGTGCCCTGAGGCTGAGTCTGAAGTTGTTGTTTTGCCTGGAGTAGGATGTTTTGCTGAACCTGAATAAACACAGAAATGATTGTTTAGAGCAAAGAGGTTTGTACTGTATAACATTTCTGAAAAACAAAAAGATTCCTTCAAGTCACTTGAGGAACCTCTTTCCCTCCTACAAGTATAGCTGTCATACATAAACTTTAAGATGTTGTTGGTGATAGTTCAGTAGTCTGCATTAAAATTTCACAAAAACTTGCCTGGTTGAGCTTTTCCAGTAGCTGCTTCTGTTGTGGTGATGGTTGGGTGATGGATGACATTGTCTGCAGTTGTGCATTAATCAGCTGTAAATGGTGCTGCTGTTCAGCAGTCAGGCCTGGCATTGGCTGTTTCAACACGGCCCCAGTCGTGGCACACACTGTAGGTGTCACAAAATGGAACTGTGATGAAGGAGCCTGGGGAGGCTTTGGGGAGCAGGAGGAGGTGGGCAGCTGTTCCTGCTGGAGGACCACAGGCTGAGGAAGAACCTGGGGAATCTGTACTTGAATCGGCTGAGGCTGCGTCTGCTGCTGTGGAGCTTGGGAAACTGGCTGAGATGGTTGTGGAGAACCTCCTATCGAATTATGTATAATAAAGAGAGGAGGTATAGAGGAAGGTGTGCATGCCCGTGAAGGTGCCTGGGACTGAGATGGTGGCTGCGCCTGGGGTTGAGACGGAGGTCTGGACTGTGGAGGGTGAGGGGACTGGATCTGAATAAGGGGAGAAGCCTGGGATGCCTGCGGGCTGTCTGATAGACTGGCCACAGACTGAGAAGGTGAGGCGCTTTGGATCTTTAAAGCTTGCTGCTGATGTGCTGCTGATGAAACCTGGAGGTTAGGAAATGAGATTACAAGCACATATTAATCATTTTATACTATATAGAAACTCAAAATGAAAAATACTGAAATTCATATTCAGACTCATGGCAGAAGTATACAAGCAGCATAGTAGAACAGCAAGGAGAGATTTGAAAGATTTGTTTTTGAATTATTACAATTACAATGAAAAGCAAAAATTCCTTATCTTCTAAGCAGAGACAACACAAAGCGTAACAGACATTTATTTATTTATTTATTTATTTATTTATTTTTTTTTTTTACGTTTTCCCTAATTTTCACAGCCAATTTCCAGCCATCTGACAGCTCTCCTCTATCACATGACAGCTACCAACCGAGGAGGGCAAGTGCTATCACACACTTCCTCCCAGGCACATGATCCAGCCAACAACATCTTTTCTAACTGCTGCTCAAGCAACATCAGAGATGGGGTCTCACACACAGAGAAAAGTGCTACCCACCCACCTCTACACCCATGAGCTCAAAGACACCCATGATTGGCTAGTGTCACTTATGACAGGAGAGTATGCCACCCCTCCCTCCCTGACATAATGGCCAATAGAGGGCATGCATACGATGTCACCATAGGTGAAGTCACTGCGGTTGAAAAAAAATCTAAAATGAGTGCGCTATTGTATGACCGAGTGTACAAGCAAATTCAACAAGAAAGAGCAAGAGCTATCTATTTACAGACTGCTGAATGCTAAAGAAAAGAGAAGCAAATGGATTGCTGCAATTCATAGAAATACCTGGAATCCAGACACTGAAAGGTGGATTTGCAGTAGCCATTTTGTGTTGGGTCTGTTGCATTTTTTGGTTAAAAAAAATTATTCAAATGATATACAATTAAAAGAGATACTCTGCAAGATATGGTCTGCTGAAACTTTTCTTCTAGAGTTTTGACTGATGTATGGAAATGAAGGAAATGTCTATGTGAAATACAGTTTTGGTGAAGAGGTAGAGAGACAGAATAATTTAAATCAATGTATTTTCAAGAAGCTTGCAATTAAATTTAAAAGTCCTTATCAAAGACTTTTTTTACATTATACAATGTGCAATCAATAAGTTCAGGAAATTGGCAACAGAGACCCTTGAAATGCTTCAGCAATCCTATGGCAATGAGCTAGGCAAGGTGTTCTGAGTGGCATTCGCGCTTCAAGAGAGGCAGGAGCCTGGGCGATCAGGCGATCCTGATGGACAAAGTGCTCAATTTCTTGGAAATTTTCAAGGGTTGTGCTTGTGAAAAATTTCAAGGGTTTCCATTGCCAACTTCCCAAGTTTGACATCAAGTTCAAGGTTTGCTCTCTGCAGAAAAATCGCAAATGCACATGGTTACAAAAGCACTTGTGTCGTGATGTTCACAGCACAATGTCACACAGCATACTGCTCACTCCTATTGCATGTGATGACCATGCTGTGTTCCCTTTGTTAACAACAGGCCCTTGGACCTTTTTGAGCACAACTTATTATTACTTTCATTTCATATTAATATAACAAAATACAGTAAGCCTATATTATTGAAAATAAAAAAATCTTAGACTACGTTCACATCACAAGCCGGACATCATCAGATGTTGTCGATTGGATGACCAGTATCTAACTGTAACGTGAATGTTAACCCTAAACTCTTAACCTTACCCTTAACATGCAACCACTAAGCAAGATCTCTGCAAGCAGCACATATTCAAAACCATGCTGGCTGATGACGACAGCATGTGTATATAGGCAAAAGGCCACACTGAATTCTGATCTGAACGTTCTCATTCATGTCACATGGCCCTGAATTAGATACACATATGATTTAGGGTGTACTCACCCTAGTGCTGGGCAATATGACCCAAAACATGCATCACTGTATTTTTTTAAAGATTTTGATGGTTTCACGGTATTTGTTTATTTATTAATTTTTGCAAAGACATTCATTCATCATCAGTAGCCAATTTATCCTGGTCAGAGGGATGCATTGGGGATGAAGTCAACCACTGTATGCATACACCCTAAATGGGATGTCAGTTACTATGAAACACACATTCACTTCAGCATGTTTTTTGGGAGGTGGAAAGGGGCATTAATTTCACCATGAGGTAATCCACATGATCACAGGAAGAACATGTAAAACTTCACGCAGACTATAACTAGATCCAGGTAAGCTGAAACTATCAGGCAACAAGACTGCCTGCTAAAGGTAACACTGGATCATACTTATTTCATGACATTTTCCAAAATTGTATATATGCATACAAAAGAAAAATGGCAATTAATTCCACCTGTGTTGTCAACTATCCCTACTAACAGTTTCATAGCTGGCTAGCTTTTTGGCACACTTTTATGAGGATAAAGTTGCAGAGATGCTCCTAGTGCATTTTAGAATAATTTTTTATGGAATTAAAAACACTACACCACTCATGAAAATTATAGACATGATGATGTTTGGACAAGCAAAACATCACATTATTGAAGAACACCACAAACACATCATGCTGTCGTTACCTCACAGGACAGAATCTAATGAATAGTGGACCATGGAAATTAGCAGGGAAGGAAGGAAAAGCAACAAATTAACAAAATTATAATGCAGCCCAGAATCAGACTGGCATAGCAACTCAAAGCAGGACACAATGCTAAGAGGAAAGGCATGGCAGAATGTGAGGTCCAGCAAAAGTGTGCGCACGCGCAGAGGGAGCAGTTTCACTGGATTACAAGGTGTTCCAATAGAGCTGAACAGTCAGGTTTTGGAAGTAAAAAAATGCCCCTAATTTTTGAGGGAACTAATTTAATTATTAGCAATAACGTAAACTGGTTAAGAATGACTACGAGATTGTTAGGTAATAGTTGACACTGCTTTACAATTCATTGGCCAGTTGAGTTTCAACTTTTTTTCTTTTTTTTATTTAAAAACACTGCTGAGGCACTTAAAGTGAGGTCCATTAAAGAGAGATAATGATGCAATAAAGAAATAAAGAAATGCTATAAAGAAATGGCAACTACAACATGCATTTGTATTTCTAACTATCTATGCACCTAACACATGCTATAAATAGGATATGTGCTTGACTAGAATGTAATAACATTTTATTTTATCGTCTTAAACTAACTAAATATGCTTATGACTTAAATAATTAAAAAAAAATGCAACACATTGTCAATCTCAGTTCTTTTTTTTCATAACAGGTTTAATTTCAAAATGGATTTTTTAAAGATTACTTTTATTTCATAACGAGACTTTTATGACTTGTAATCTGTCAGTCAATGCAAATTGGGCTGAACTATTTAGTGATTGGCTAATCCTTTGCTATCAAATATTTTTGCATAGCGAGGGCAGTCATCTAGCAATACAAGGTTTCTTTTTTGGAAACCACATCAGATTACTGGTCATAATAAGAAGTATCTCTCACATCAGAAGCTGCAGACTCAGTCATGCATATAATGAACATGAAAAAAAATGTTTTATTTTCTCTCATCCTTTTCCACTAATTTACTTTGGAGAAAGAACTACAAGTTGATAGACTAAACACACCTCTCTAAGATGTTCACAAATATTTTTCTCAGCCATGGAGTCAAGCAGCCTTCGAAAATAACGCAGGCTATATCGTGATTATTTGTTGTGTTCTTGCTTTGGTCTAAATGTGATAAGTAACCATTACTTAGTTAATCACAATCCACTGATTTTGACTGACTGATAACGGAATGAAACATCTATATGAAATAAATGACATTTAGTACAGGAGTGGAATTATGAAAATAGTAGTAGTATAAAAGTATGATTTTGAAAAAAGCCATTTTGAAATTATTAAAACTCAACCCCAACAACACTTTGTATGCCTCAAATACTTTTAAATATTCTTTAAACAGGAAATTTAAGCTATCGAAGAAAAACGATTTCAGACATCCGATCTTGCTGTGACCATTGACCCTATTTGAAATAATTCCAAAATCAAATCAATTCATCTGGTAACAGTAATAATTCCATGGAAATTGTAAACAAATCAACCACTTGTTCTTGAGCTATCATGCTAATATATGATATATATTAGCTCCCCCACCTCCACCACATAGTGGCAGAAAATAAAAACCTATTACTATGACAAAAAAAATTACAGAAATGAAATGTTACTGTGGAAATGAATAAGAACAAATAATATTTTAGAACAATGAATTCAGTATTATTTATTTATTGTTGCATCTACTCATTTTAGTGATCATAGGCATAGTTATTCATTTAGTTTAGCCTAAAATGGCATTCCACATTTTAGGGTACAGGAGAGGAAATTACATAGATCAACTGAGTAGTTGATCTCAGATTTATGTTGACCAGCAGAGGCTGGATATCTGTTTTGCAAGTTAATGTAACCATACATCAAATCTCGCAGTAGCCTAGCACTATTGAATTCACACTCTCCAGTTATGTCAGCTATGCTGTTACACTGGACAGCAAAATCTCTGAGTGACTGAGCTGGTTTAGTGTCTCCCCAGTCCATAAACCAGCATCAACATTGTTCTTCATACAATACAAAGTAAAACAACAGAAAGTGAAGAACAATGAGAGTAGAACATTATATGTGACATTAAATGTACACAAGATTATATATACAAAAAAAGCCCCACTAGAATATTTAGAAAAATCTTTGATGAAAATACAGTTTAGACATGTCATTTACCATGCTTTATGTGATCCATAGTTTTTCCTTTGTAAAAGTTAATAGAATAGTCTTGCACTTTTTCCAAATATTTTTTGCTTTGAAAAAAATTATAATAAGGTGATTCATATCATAGCTGGTTGGTTTGTTTTAACGCAACAGACACTGTTTTAAGAAGCCTACAAAGAAATGATTAGGAAATTTACTTCCTGCACCAAGGCTGTTGAAAAAATGGTCAGTCACTGTTCAGCTCTATGTGCAGCAGTGCCAGGAACAAGTGGGTGGGGCTTAGTGCAGAGCACAAGCTCATCTACCTTGTTAACCAATGCTGCCATGTCAGCAGGGCCAAGGGAAGGACTTGCATTCTCCCTTGGGCCAGTTTCAGTTAATGGGCCATCATGGGCTGTAGGGGCGGAACCAGAGCTGCCACCGCTGACGATAACAGATGCAGGTACACCCACAGAGGCAGGTGGGTCTTTCCCTGTTTGGTGCTGCTGATCCTGACATGAGCACATTTATCAGGTCAGGAAGGGAGAGGTAAAACAGTAATCCAAACTAGGGAACTTTCAGCAGGGCTCTACATTGAAAACACTTTTAGATATACCAGACATACATAAACCTCAAAAAACAAATTTGTATGTCCGCATGGAAGCTACATCGTGTACTGTTAGATAATGCACATATTTTAAATACAACAAAAAGAAAATATAATCAAAAGCACACCAACCTGCTGCAGGAACATTTGCACAGGCTCCTGACTAAGGATTATGCTGGAGCTTGGAGGAGTGAACACCACCTTTCCTGGGCTGTGCTGGACCTGGGAGGCCAAGCCCACTGTGCTAACTGAGGTTGTAGATGTAGTTACTGTAGAAGATGGAGATGTAGAGGAAGGAACCAACATAGTGGCTGAAACTGAAGGACCTGTCTGGACAGTAAGGATAGAGGGTTGGGACTGGGTTTGGGCTGCTTGCTCAGTGGAGGTACCCAGTTCAGTTATGCTCTCACTCGGTTGGCACTGGGGCATGGCTGTTAATCCAGTGCTGCTGTTTCCAGTAACACCACCAGCCTGCTGCTGAAGGGCTGGTTGCAAACTGACAGCTGGGCTGAGGCTCTCTATTGACAAGGAACTCTGTATAGGCATGCCTTGTATGACAGTTTGAACATGTCCTGAATGAGCTTGATTCTGTGACTGGGCTAGAGAAACAGGCATTTGGAACAGTGTGGGGTGGCCCATCTGACCTGGTTGAAGCTGTATGGGTCCAGAAAGAATGTGGGCAGCACCAGGATGACCTTGAGGCGCCAGTACCTGTCCTAGATTTATATTTTGATTGGTTGCCAAAATTTGATTGGCGGTGATAATTTGTCCACCTGGCCCGGAACTGGTAATAATGTGTCCGCCAGTTTGCTGGGCCAGGATTTGACCTCCAGCCTGAAGGTGAGGCAGAAGGAACTGATGATTCTGCCCTTGTAAGACAGCCTGAGAAGGAATGACAATGCTGCCCTGCTGATTTAGCAAGTGAACACTAAGAGGCTTGCCTGATGTAGGATTGTTGTGTTGCTTAAACAGGGCTTGGGAGAATTGTGTCCCCTGTGTGGTGGTCTGAGTACTTAGTACTACATTTGAACTTGGCTTGCCAGTCAGGAAGGCTACATTCTGAGCTGAAGATGCTGGGACTTGCTGCACCCCAAGTGATTTATTGGCATCATTTTGCAATGTATGTGTGGCTGGCAGTTGCTGCTGCTGTTTGAAGGATTTGGGTTGGATGGCACTCCCTTGGGGAGGTTTGGGCTGTATTGGAGTTGGTGTCCGCTGGATGATGACATTCTGCATGACTTGGTTTTGAGTCTGAGGCTGAGTTCCTGTATTTAAAGGACCACGAGCAAATCCCACTATACCACTCGGTGCTGCCATTGTGGTACCACTGCTGTTGGTGTTAGTGCTGCTGACACAAATCGCTGGGCCATTCAATGACTGAGACCCTAAAGTGGCCTTGCCTCCCTGAATCAACAATCCTCCTCCTGAGCTAAGCACGGATCCTCCAAGACCAGCCTGGGCCCCAGCACTTGCAGCATCAAGTCCAGGTTGGTGCAGAGGATAGCTACCCATGGTTTTTGTCAGGATGTGCTGCCCTGATGGATTGATAGTCATTACAGTGGACTGACCCACAACTTGAATCTGTCCAATGCCCAGATGTCCAGACTGGCTTCCATTTGGTAGAGTCTGAAGACTTGAAATTGGTTGAAGGGTTACATTTCCAAGTCCAACTTGCTGCATAAATGGCTGGACGTTGATAGCTTTGTTCATAACCTGGGGTTGAAGCTGCATCCCTTGGTGTGCCAGAACTGAGCCAAGCATATCGGTATTTGCACCGGAAGAAGTAGTATTGGTACCCTGGCCAGGAAAGATTTGTGTAGTTCCTGTAATGCCAACCTCGGGCATACTAGCATCAGTCAGTGGTTGGACCACCTGTGTCAGACTAGTTAGCCCAAATGAGCTGAGGTCAAGCTCAGCCTCTGCTTCTTGAAGGCTCTGCTCTGTGATATTGGCTTCTGCCAGACTCTGCTGTAGAATATCACATGGTTCGTGATTTGACCCAACACCATTGCTTTCACCATCTTCTTCCTCTGGTGAGGCCCCAAGGATGTCATCGTCTTCTAGAAAGTCCAAATCAACACTGACCCGGGGAAGCCCTGATGGCTCACTTGTCGACAGCTGAGCTGGTGGTTGGACTTCAGGAACATGTTCCTAGAAAAGACAGAAAAAGTAAATCTTTACATGCTGATAATAAATCATGTTATTGGGAGAAAGGCAAATAAAATATGTGGATGGCTACAAGATGGTATGACACCAGTGGCCTAGTTATCCCTGATGGTTGTTGGCATGTTTGAATCTGATCTGATGGGTGGGGCTGGAGAAGGCATGCTACATAAAGGAACACAGACAGAGAAGGTGGGGAAAAGAGGGGAATATACTTACCCCAGTGCTGGAGAAGAACGAGCTGGACGGGTCACTTGAGCCATCCAAAAGGTCGTCAGTGTCCAGCTAGAGACAGGCATACCCAGAATAGGACAGACCACCACACCACAGACAAGGGCACAAAGTGACAGGTAGAAAATGCAGAAGGACAATGAGGCCAAAGTGAAAAAGCAAAGGAGAAGCATAGTGTCCAGACCCACCAAAGCACAAAAACACAGAACCATAAGTTAGCAACAAGACAGTTAAAAGGAAGGGAAAACAGGATACAAATGACAGGAAACATTAGATTAGTATGTCAATACTGTGAATTAACAAAAGAGAAAACAAGGGTGAAATTCCGTGCAACCTTATTCTATAGAAAATAAAGAAACAAACAATCATCTGTAGAAGAGCTGAAGTGGAAGAGAAAATTTAGGCTGTGTTGTACACACTTTTTTGAGAATGTGTGTGATAGCTGAAAGCTACTTTTTGAAAGGTGTGGTTTAGGGTGTTTACACACCAGTTAATCCATTTGCTTAAATCAGGGCATTACTGATACTTTTGGTTTCAATTTGGTTTAATTCCACACTACATAATTTAATAAAACAAAAAGCAAAAATCACTGGATGAGAGGTGTGAGAGAAGTTGGAACTGAGGATGTCCCATTAGTCAGAGATACAGCAATGGGTAAAGGCTGACAAACAAGTGTATGTAGAAATCACTGATTATGATTCTTAATATTGTTTCTAACAATTTATATTATAAATAACTATTATAATTATAGGTCATGCCTTCAAAATTTTTTGGTTTCAGAACTAGACTTTATTCATTTTTTTGTTCTTCAGTCCAGTATACCCAAATGTATTTCTGCAGCACTGTCCTTTGGCTTAGTGTGCTCTTCATGGGCCAGTTTAAGAGCAAATTTGCTGCCCACAACCATAAATACACAGCATGGTTGTTTCACTTCCTTCGATTGGGTCAATTTAGCATTGAATCACTCACTCACTGCAATTAAACCATGCTAGAGTTTGCTAGGAAGATGACTGAGATCACCTTATGAACCACACAGAGGATTAAATGCACCAGGGTTCAATTTGAACTTATTAAATGGTGCACACGTGAAAGTACCCTTAATTTTCAGTTTTGGAATGTCACCTGGTTACTATTATAGATTACTCACCTGTGTTTCTGATCCATGAAGAAAGTCATTGAGAGCTTGTGGGTCACTATAAAACAAGAACAACCACTCAAATTCAATTCAATTTTGAAGGTGGTATACTATTTTAAGAATTGTATACTTACCAAATTACATCTAGCAAGCACCTGCCATCTTCATCATCCATGTCAACTAAAAAATTATAAATAAATAATTTTAAAAGGTTTACAAACATACACATTTATAATGCATAAAATTTATATTTACAAATATATGCAATATATCTTAATATAAAGATGGTCCTGGTTTAAAAAACAACTCTTCTAGCACTACTAAGCCTACACAAAGCTATGTTGAATGCAATGATTGTTTTTTTTTTTTTTAGGAATGATTAATTTTTTTGGGGGGAGGGCTCAAAACAAATGAGAAGTCACCATTATACACCTTTATACAAAGGAAAACAAGCGGTCACGGTGTAAATAAACTGACTCACCCTAACAATCTAATTGAAGGAGTTTGGGGGCAACAACGGCAACCTGTTTCAGTTCCAGCCACTTATGATATCCTCAAGCACAATCGATCAAAACTACAAAAAGATGATGAGGTAGGCGGGGACCCGACCTTGGTAGTTCAAGAATAACCTGCAGACAGCGACCGATCACACCGGTTATGATCAACGTAGACCACAGTTGTGGATCCCTTTCTCACATAAAAGAGCATCCCACATAGAGGAAAGGGCAAAGCAATACATGAATGGAGACTCTGGACCTCTAGGATACGGCGGTTGTACTTAGCTTTGCACAACTACAACTTGTCCAAAATACCTATTGGTGCAATCCAATTTCTTCCTTTTGTGGCCATTTAAAAGGTCTAGCTAATCTTTTCGATCGTTTATTTCCATCCTTGCTAACAAGTCACACAGATCGTTTTCTGTAATTTCACTTAGCTGAACCTAGCTAGCTGACTAGCAGTAAATTTGCGTTAACTGCTTTAGACGCAGTGCAAATAAACCTTACAATAACTGATTATCATTACAAGGTTTATGTTGTACACCACTATTCCACAAAACACGGATCATGACCAATTGATATCATGTGTTTAGCTACCATTATAAGCAACTGCGTAGACTAGTATCTTTATCCTAGCTAAATATGAGTTTATGTTGGAATAGTCTTGGACCAGAGGGTATGCTTGGGAATTCGTTGTAAAATTAATCTATTCGCCAACTCATGCAGGAACTCGGCTCTATGAACATGGTAGAGGTGAAGTTTGTGACTCGCGTGCACACTGCAAACGTTGCAGCTTTACAGTAGTTATTCAGATTTATAGAGAAATTGCTATATTGTAACAAACTCACCCGAGATGATAGAGGTACAAGCAGCGCGGGGTCTCCAGAACAGCCCTGCACGGGCTCCGCGTCAGGACCCAATCACAGAACCCAGAAACAGGAAAAGGTGTCCAGCGCATTTGCCTGGTTGATAAACTTGAAAAGAACTATAATAATAATAATAATAATGAATCAACCTTTTATGTCGACATTTTAACGCTTAATAAAGTTTTACCATTTAAAAATAAGAACCTCGTTCAAATCAATTTTAGTGAATATAAAAGCAGATGATATATATATATATATATATATATATATATATATACTAAGCATATATCGGCATTTATAAAAGTGCGATTTAAATGAACATAATTAAATTAATATACACTTTAATACACGTACCACGCTTATTTATGTCACAGATGTTTATTTTTATGACTGTATGATTGGGTCTCATTATTAATAAACAGAATAAAAACACAAAGATTATTTGTTTCTTTTTTAAAATAACTGGCCGAAGTATAGAAGAAAACCAACTATATTCCGAAGCCCTGGACGAATGCTAATAGGTTTGTACATACAGTCAGACCTTCACCTGAAAGGTTTAGATAGATTTTACCCCTGAATAATTGTGTCTATTTTATTTGTTGACGAGACCGGGACTGACTCCCTTTCTGCTCTTTTTAGAGGAGTATAATGGATGGAATGGTCTTCTTCGTCTTTGGTTTATTGCAGCACCACCTACTGCAATTATTTGAATTTTGCACAGGTAAATTAAATCTAAGGGACAAGGCTCATAATCACAGACTTTTTAATATGAGCCAATTGCGCACGTTTAATCTTCGTACATTAATTACTAAATTAGCTATCATGATTATATTGTTGACAGTTTGATCCTGGGGTTGTTCTTTGAAAATATTTTCTGATTTCTGATTCCATAAACTCAAACCAGTTCAAAAACTAGTGCATAGTGCAAAAACTTAATCGCATTTAGGACCCGATTAAATAGACGTTGCTTTGAACTAGCGGGAATGTTATAGCGAATAACATCACGGCTGTGATTAGGTCGCATGCATGAGTCGAATGTAACTGTCTTGGACTTCACTGTCACACAAACACATTACTTTGTATACAATGTTGTACAAAATTAGGAATATGTAATGCAAAACTACAAACAGTTAGCCTCATTTTTAAAGTTGGATACGGAGTTATTCGTTAAATCCTTCGTAGTAACGTTTGCGCAAGAAATTTGGTAGGAGAAAATCCTGTAAAATCGGAAAGATTTACATATCCTACTCATGCCCCTGAGTGTAAGTTTACACATAAGAAGACTTACTAATGTAAAGCACAGCTTGATCAACTTCAGCTCATATGCAGAAGATAATATAAAAAATCTCTACATCCCTGTTAAAATGACAAGTTGTTATGAAGTAAAAAAAATAAATAAGTAAAATAAAACAGATAAATCATATTATAACTTTTCCTATCTTTAATGTGAAATTGCAAAGCATACAAATAAAGTGAAAAATAATCAGAAACTCTTTAGAGAAAAAAGAAAATGAAAAAAAAAACTATAATAATCCAGTTGCATAAGTGTGCACACTCCTAAACTAATACCACTGCACAACAATATTTTTGAAAAGTTTTGCTTCCTGAAAAGTTTTTGCTGATTGTGACAGGTACCTCCTGGGTATGCACAAATATAGTTTTGGTTTTACTGCAACACATAGGAACTCTGAGAAATAGACATTTATATGTTTACTGACAATAACGTATTTAGTCATGTTTATGTTTCGCATAAGATATTAAATTCAACAGAATTAAAAGTGTTTTGCTCCTGATTTTCTTT